>JAODAL010072786.1:0-14978 GCA_025379985.1 Phyllomedusa bahiana
GAAAGCCGCACTACCTGGCGCCGAACCCCTACACAGCGCCGCACTGCGCCTCGGACCCCACTGCGCCTAAAACACAGGGGGGCGCGGCGGACTTTACATTGTATGTATGAGCACGCCCCGGCCCCGACATAAATCAGGCGCAGATTCCTGCCCCGACCCGGCAGGATTCATACATGTGGCCCTTAGAGTCCATATTGACAGTCAGAAATTCTAGGGTTACCCCTGATGCTTGTAGGATCCCCTGCCATAGCTTTATATGCTGCTAAGGCTTTAAGGGAGATTATCTTGCCTGGTAGCTAGATCAATAAATACTACCAGTAGCGCCTAAGAAGATATAGTATTAGATACACAAAGTTATCAAAAAGCTATCTTACAGAATAGAGCGGCTATAGATTATTTGTTATTAATTCACCACCATGGATACCAAGAGTTTCAGAATAGGTGTTGCTTTAACTTGTCAGATCATAGCCAGGATTTGCAGTCCCAGATGGATCAGTTCACATCACACAGAGTAATGGTAAATGGTGGGATTGGTTATTTTCCTGGTTATCTGATCCTGGTTATTTACGCTATATTTTAGGAGTACTTCTCGCTATAGTTTGTGCTTGCATTGCATTATGCTGCTGTATACAGTGTATTCCTTCTCTTAAAGCAATATGTTGTTCATCTGCTGAAGCCATTCCCTTGGGATATGGTGTTGTATATAGATAAAATATGGATTGTGGATGGTCAAGGGTGGAATGTAGTGCTAATAGATTTATTGACCATCTGGAATCCATATTGACAGTATCACTTTAAGAATTATAGAGATAATAGCTAGTCTTTAAACTGTAATTTTCCTAGCGCTTGGTAAATGTTTGTGAGAAACAGTATATTGACACAGAGGGTTGTTATCAGTCGCCACCTCGTGTTGTGGGAGCACATAGCTCTGTGCTGGTGTAAACAATTACTACCCAGTGATGTTTAGAGGAAAATCATGGGAACCAATGTGTTCATGGTTCAGGTTCGCTCGGCATCTAGTCATGAGTTTTTGCCAGTGCCAGGTTAACCTCTTAAGAACTGGCCATTCGAAGGAGGGAGGCCTTATACTGGAAAAGTACTGATCTGTCAGCTTGCGTAACACTTGGTTTCGCAGGCATTTATTTCAAGTAAGATATAAGCTGGGAAAGTTTGCTGCGAGGTTAGAAGTAGCTGTACCTGTGGGCTAAAGAGGGACGCCTCAACGCCACAGTGTGGATACCCCAGGTAGATCTCTCTATCTCGCTGGCCCCTTCTCCCAGCTGATGATACTGATAGATGAAGCTGATAAGATGCCTGGTGGAGCTTGGACCTGTATATGGGGGCACCCGAAAGGTGTTGATCTCAGGATTATCTCTCTATCTTCACTGGTCCGTGTTACCAGCTGATGCCAATAGATGATGCTTATAAAATGCCTGATGAAGCTTTAACCCATATATAGATGTGATGTAAGTATTTGTTATCCATATTATGCGTGCTTTGCCTTTGTAACCAATATTATGCGTGCCTTGTCTTTATAATCTATGTAGTGCAAAATTATATACAATATCACACTATCTTCTTGTAGTTTTATGTAATCATTGAGTTACTCAAATAATAAAGTAAATAAAGCATTGGATGTTGCCTTCTTTAAAGCCGTATCGGACCCACACAATGAGTAGGCAAAACACCCCCAGATTTAAAAAGTACCAGAAAAAGGTGTCTTTCAACCACCATTTTAGTTTCACTGGACATAGACTATCCCTGTCCTGGGCCACAGCATGAGCCCCAGATTTAAAAAGTGCCGGAGAAAGGTGTCTTTCAACCACCATTTTAGTTTCACTGGACATAGACTATCCCTGTCCTGAGCCACAGCATGAGCCCCAAACCTGCATGACCCCCAGATTTAAAAAGTGCCGGAAAAAGGTGTCATTCAACTACCATTTTAGTTTCACTGGACATAGACTAACCCTGTCCTGGGCCACAGCATGAGCTCCAAACCTGCATGACCCCCAAATTTAAAAAGTGCCGGAAAAAGGGGTCTTTCAACCACCATTTTAGTTTCACTGGACATAGACTATCCCTGTCCTGAGCCACAGCATGAGACCCAAACCTGCATGACCCCCAGATTTAAAAAGTGCCAGAAAAAGGTGTCTTTCAACCACCATTTTAGTTTCACTGGACATAGACTATCCCTGTCCTGAGCCACAGCATATGCCCCAAACCTGCATGACCCCCATATTTAAAAAATGCCGGAAGAAGGAGTCTTTCAACCACCATTTTAGTTTCACTGGACATAGACTATCTCTGTCCTGAGCCACAGCATGAGACCCAAACCTGCATGACCCCGAGATTTAAAAAGTGCCTGAATAAGGAGTCTTTTAACCACCATTTTAGTTTTACTGGACATAGACTATCCCTGTCCTGAGCCACAGCATGAGCCCCAAACCTGGATGAGCCCAGATTAAAAAGTGCCAGAAAAAGGAGTCTTTCAACCACCATTTTAGTTGAACTGGACATTGACTATATCTGTCCTGGGTAACCTACATCTGTTTAAGTCTTGCTGTAGCTCCCTTGTACAATTCAGAGGAATATTTGTATCAGCTATTTTGTACATGCAAGTTTTTTAGTAGTTTAATTCTAGAAAATACATTTTCTACCTATTCCTGTTTCTGACAGCACCATCACCCTTGAGCCACTCTTGACAATTGTGAAGAACAAATGTCTGTTAGAAACCAAATTTTTTTTACAATAGGACCTGTAGTATAGCTGCATTTCACAGCAACAATGCCCTCAAAAATTCAAAACATGACCCTTGAGCCACTCTTGACAATTGTGAAGAACAAATGTCTGTTAGAAACCACATTTTTTTTTATAATAGGACCTTTAGTATTGCTGCATTTCAAAGCAGCATGACCCAAAAAATTATAAAAAATGACTAATCAGCCACCGTTAAAAATTTTGAGGGAGAAATGCCGCTTAGATGCCACATTTCTGTTCCAAAGGACCATGATTATAGCTGTATCTCAAAGCAACATGCCCATAAAAAATTATAAAAATGACTTCTCAGCCACTGTTAAAAATTGTGAGGGAGAAATGCCACTTAGAAGCCACATTTCTGTTCCAAAGGACCATGATTATTGCTGTATCTCTAAGCAACATGACCCCAAAACCATTGACAATGCAAAAAATTCGAAAGATAAAGTGAGTAAATAGAATACAGTTTTGTCATGAAACCTTGGTGTCTTTTACAGTCTCCTCACAGCAAAACCAGCAAAATGAACTTTTGGGAACTGAGAATAAAAATTGCAGTAAGAAATGATCATTTAAAAAAAAAATTTTTCAAGGGGACCATTTGTTTGGAAGAGGAATGTAAAGTAGATCGGCAAACTAATCGGTAAACCTCGGCAATTGGGGCCACAACATCATCAGAGATTCATGCCTGATTCATCTTGATGAAAGTCAAACAGATCCACATTATTTCTGGAAAGCCGGATGCGTTTGTCTGTAATGACTCCTCCAGCTGTGCTGAAGGTCCGCTCAGATATGACGCTGGCTGCTTGGCAGGACAACACCTCTATGGCGTGGCGAGCGAGCTCGGCCATTCATCCATTTTGGATACCCAGAAGTCGATTGGGTCCGGAATACATCCAAAAACATCAGTGTTGCGACGCAGATAGTCGTGCACCATGATCTTAAGCCGGTCTCTGTGTGTTGTATGTGTACCCTGCATAATAAGCGTTGGTGAGGTGGTAAATAAATATTGCCAGAGGTCATCCATAAGGCTTCAGCCAACTTGGCTGCTGCTGATGCCGCTACAGCTACTTGGCACTCTACTAGTGGCACGTTGCTGACGGTGTTCCACCGTGACATTTGAAGAACGTGAAGCAGACGATACAGACGTCTCCAGTTGATCAATCAGCACGGTCTCCAATTCCTGCATTTTACTCTCTATTTGGGTGGGTGGAAGGAAAGGGCTGAGTTTTGCTTTGTACCGGGGATCGAGGAGGGTAGCCACCCAGTAACTGTTGTTCAGTTTGACGGCCTTAATGCGAGGATCATGTTGGAGGAAATGGAGCATCCAAGCACTCATGTGAGAGATGGACCCTTAATTTCCCAAGCCTCTGGGTCGAGGGGCACTAGCAAACTGATCTTCCTCATCTTCCTCCTCCACCTCAAATTCGTGCCAAGTTCTTTCCAAGGCAGGGACGTCGGTAACGTCGGTGTCCAGGAATACCTCCTCTTCCTCCGCTTCCTCCGGCACAGCTTCAACACAGCCCTGACTTGCCTCAGATGATGCACCCTGAGAGCTGAGGTGCCGCCTTGCACTAGCCCCTGAACCACTGCCTAATGAAGACCGATAAAATTGTGAAACTGTCGGGCCTTCTGGATTCGACGGAGAGAAAGGCTCCGTGTCCGCATCTGTGTCCGTCTCCTCCTCCGTCGCTGATTGGACCTGATGTTTCAGAACTAAGATCACCACAATGCTCATGCTGACAAGGGCATTGTCCGCACGGACCATTTTGGTGGCTTCTTCAAAAACTGCAAGGATGGTGCAGAGCTCCTTTCACCTGCCTCCACTCTCGGTGGCTCAACACCCCGAGGTCCGCACCGCTTGCTTGTCAGGCCATGTGTCACTTCGACTGCGTAAGGGCATTGCGCGCTGCCACAATTCTGGAGCATGTGGAGGGGGGAATTTCCACATTTGACGTCAACAATGAACTTTTGAGGGGAAAGGCCGACTAGGCTGCAACGCAGCCAGGGGGAAGAAGCGGGTGCGAAAGGGCGGAATGCGAACTCAGACCTCAAGCCTTCTCACAGGCAGTCCGACCCGGGTTAGCGCTTTAAAAATTTTCGGGACGAAAAGGGTTTTCATGAATGTCCCAAAGCAAGGGATTGCTCCGCCCACCCATCTTAAGGGCGGCCCAATTTCACCGTTTTTCGACACCACCTTCCTAGCACAAAGGGTTCTTGTCACCCAGCCAGCGCTCGGTCTCGTTCGGAGGGCCCCACAGCTCCGCCTGTGTGGGACGGTCTCCCAAAACAGATTTAATTTTAACACGGGCCCGGTTTCTCTGGGACGTGAACCCCCGAGGACTTGGGGGAAAGAACCTGCACCACCCCGCGGTTTTTAAAGAGCGTGTGCCGAGCCTGAGAGCCACCGTCACCACCAAGACATCCCCCCACTCACCCCGTGAGCTGTACAGAGATTAGTGGCCTTGGGGGCTTACTATCCCCTGGTTTGGGGTCAAATGGCTTTTCCGGACACGATGCAGACAACGCCTTGAAAAATTTTAGATGAAAACGTGTGGCCAGGGCAGGGGCGGGTGTTCTGGCACATAAAATTTTGCTCAGCACTGGTATTTGGGGGGGGCAAGGGCCCTGATGTGGGGAACCCCTCTGTGCCACCAGAGGAAAGGGAAAATTTCCAAGGCCAAAAACCTGCAATGCCGCCATTTAGGCTTTTGGCTTTGGATGGTTTGGGTTGAAGTTTTTTTCTTCGGGCTCCCAAACCTGGTAGACCGAAGGCTGGCTGCTGGGACTGGCCGCTGAAAGGTCATAAAAACGGGTGGAAGGAGAATGGGTAGGGATGGTGTCTCCTGGTGGTGCTGGTGTAACTGGGGAAAGGTGGAGGCTGAAGCGGGTGCTATCCCTGATCATGATTTCTGAGAGACATGAGCAGTGGGGAAACCCGTTTGGGTTTGGTAGCGGTGGAGGGAGGCGTAGACAGAGGGTGTGACAGTGGTTGGAAGCCCGGCCTCGGTGTGGCCTTTTTTGGTCAAGTGTTCCCTCCATTTCAACTCATGCATTCGCTGCATGTGACTAGACATGGTGGTGGTGGTTAAACCTCTAAGATTCTTGCCTCTACTGATGCGTTTATGGTAAAGGCGGAATATGAAAGTGCTGGGTGAATCCGAGGCTTGCGCGAACAAGGCCCAGGCTTGAGAGGTCCTGGACCTTTCAACGGCGATAAGAGGAGCGGGTGTTTTCCGCTGATCGTGGGTGGTGGAATCATCTCAGCGGACTTCTGCGACCGCCCTCTCCCTTTTTTGAGGCGGGACCCGTACTGACACTACCCCATCGTCTTCCTCCTCGTCCAATGATGAAGCGCTCGCAAGCAAATTCTGCTGAAAAGGCCACGTTGGATCCGCAATGTCGTCATCATCATCATCATCAACACAGGTGACTTCATCGTCCTGACATTCTGCATCCAGGAGCTGCGGGCTAGAAGCAAGAGGCACTGCAAGGCATTACCTACCGCCTGGGATTTTTGCTGATTGACCGGCTTCCTTCTCCTCCTCTGATGGCATCAGTAACTGGGCGTCAGAGCAGACTAAATCATCCTCTTGATCTTTTAACATGACTTCTGACCCCAACCGCATTTTGTCATCAAAGAGGTCTTCAGAAAATGGATTAGCCACAGTGGTGGGTACACGAGTTGACATTTGGGCTGCCTTCGTTTTATGTTGGACGGATGCTGACGATGCTGATGATGACATTTGTGGCCGTGACTGGGAGGACGAGGAGGTAAGACTGCTGGATGCAGGTTGCATTAACCACTGAAGAACAGAAGAACAGATTGGCGATGCTGTTCACTACTGAGATTCACAGGGCCATGACCCAGTGATGACAGGCCTGGCTTGCGTGTTGTCGCCAGCACTGAAAGGAGCACCTTCTCTCGTACCTCTACCTCCTACCACCTGCATTTCGTTCCTTGTTCAGAAAGATAAAAATATAAGAAGGTATGGAAGAGTTTTTGACAGACTTATTAAAAGACGCCAAATCACAGCTATTCTTAAATCCCTCTAATTTCCTACAGCCAACTAGGATTAGAAACTGAAATGCATCTATCGAATACCTGTGAAATGCGGTCTGGTGGAAGAACCGTTAGACAAAATCAACAGTGTTCTTCCTTCAGTCCCAGGGATTTACAACTGCCCAGTAGGACTAGGAATTGATAGTTTTCAACAAACTATCATACAAGTGCGCTATCTGCGCCAAACTGAGATTCACCGAGCGCAATAAAACTATTCAGAAGTTACATGGATGAGAAATTGCGTTTTTTGCAGCAATGACAAACGAGAACAGTTGCTAGAAAATTTTGCTATCAGAATTGTCGTACAACGTGGCTATTTGAAAAAAACTAGGGCCGCACCACGCGCAATACAGCTATTTTAAAGTTATACGAATAACAAACGGTGGTTTTTGCACCAATGAAATACACTAACAGTAACTACAAAATTTCTGTATTCAAATTTAAGTACAAGGTGGCTCTATGAACAAAACTGGGCCGCACCAAAGTAAAAAAAAAACACCTATTTGAAATGTATACGGATAATAAAAGGTGGGATTTGCACCTATGAAATACCACAGCATTTACTAGCATATTTCTGTATGTTAATATAAGTACAAGATGGGTCTTTCAACAAAACTGGGCTGCGCCAAAGTGAAAAACACGTAATTAAATTGTGTACGGATAATAAAAGGTGGTTTTTGCACCTATGAAATACACCTGCGGTGACTAGAAAAGTTCTGTATCCTATTGTAAGTACAAAGTGGGTCTTTGAACAAAACTGGTCTGCGCCAAAGTGAAAAACATGTAAATAAATTGTGTACTGATAATAATAGGTGGTTTTTGCACCTATGAAATATACCTGCGGTGACTAGAAAATTTCTGTATCCTATTGTAAGTACAAAGTGGGTCTTTGAACAAAACTGGGCTGCGCCAAAGTGAAAAACACGTAATTAACCCCTTAACGACCTTAGACGTATCCATACGTCCAGGTAGTTTGGGGGTTCACGCACCTGGACGTATGGATACGTCCTAAGGATCGCGCGAACTCTAAAGCAGAGTACGCGCGATCGGCGCGGGGTGTCAGCTGTATATTACAACTGACATCCCGCAGCGTCGGCCCCGACCCCGGATCGCTCCGGGGGGGCCGGTTAACCCCTTAATTATCGCGACGATCGGGTCGCAATAACTAAGAGAGACGCAGGAGGAGATCGCTCCTCCTGCGTCTCTGTCGGCGGCAGCAGCGCACGGATCGCACGATCCGTGCAGCTCCTGCCTTCTGACAGATAGCCCGGAGGGCATATAATGCCTTCCGGGTTGTCTGTGACGTCACGATGCCCGGCCGTGCCCTGGCCCGGCATCGTGACTGACAGTTGTCATAGGAACCAGTCATAGCAACAAGCTATGCACTGATTCCTATTGAATGAGAGATCTAAAGATCTCTCATTCAAATCCCCTATGGGGAAAAGTAAAATAAAAATGTGAAAAAGTGAAAAAAAGTAAAAAAAAAGTGAAAAACAAGTAAAACACAAACACGAAAAATAAAATAAAAATACGTACACCGCCCTTTTCCCCTTTACAAACGGCAATCGCCCCAAAAAAGATCAAAAATAAATAAAGTACCCATATTTGGTATTGCCGCGTGCGTAACGACCTGCCCTATAAATCTGTCATGTTAATTAACCCGTACGGTGAACGCCGTAAAAAAAAAAAAAAAAACAATCACAGAATTAAGATTATTGTTCATCCCGCAGCACATAAAATGGAATAAAAAGCGATCAAAAACTCCTAGAAATGCCAAAGTTGTACCAATTAAAACGTCAGTTCATCCCGCAAAAAAAAAGTCCTTATACAGCTCTGTATACAGAAAAATAAAAAATGTATAGCTCTCAGAAGATAGCGATGCATAAATATTGTTTTACACACTAAAAACACTTTTCTTTTTTTTTAAAGTGCTTCAACATAAAAAACTATATAAATAGGGTATCGCCATAATCGTAGTGACCCAAAGAGTAAAGCTAACTTATCACGGATACTGCATGGTGAGCCCTGTTAAAAATAAAAATAAAAAACACTACTAGGATTGCAGTATTTTCTTCACCCTGGCCTCCAAAAAATGGATTTAAAAGCGATCAAAAAGCCTTGTCCCCCCAAAAATGATACTAATAAAAACATCAACTCATCTTGCAAAAAACAAGTCCCTACACAGCTCCAAGCACAGAAAAATTTAAAAGTTATGGCTCTCAGACTATGGCGATGCAAAAACGTATTTTCCTGGTTGAATAAAAGTGTTTTTATTGTATAAAAGCAGTAAAACATGATAAAATATACAAATTGGATATCGGTGTAATCGTATTGACCTCCTGAGTAAAGCTACCATGTCATATATACCGTACAGTGACCGCTATAAAAAATAAAAATAAAAAACACTACCAAGATTGCTGTATTTTGTTCAAAACATCTCAGAAAAACCTTAATAAAACATAGCATCATATGCACCCCATAATGGTACCAATAAAAACTTCAACTCATCCCACAAACAACAAGCCCATACACAGCTCTGCACACAGCAAAATAAAAAAGTTATGGGTGTCAGAATAGGACAACATAAAAACGCAATTTTTTATAGACGTATTTCTACTGTGTAAAAGTAATAAAACAGAAAAAACTATATAAAATCTATATCATTGTAATTTTACCGACCCCCATAGTAAAGTTATCACATCATTTACACTGCACGGCGAATGCTGTAAAATTGAAACTCAAAAAACAATGACCGAACTGCATTTTTCCCCCCATTTTCATTGCCCAATGCTAAAAAAAAAACTATGGAACACCTGTGCATCCAAAATGCACAGTACACCCCTAGATGAGATCCCTGATGGGTGTTGAATCCAAAATGGGGCAACTTCTGGAAGGTTTCGCCTGTTCTGCTACTTTGGGGGCTTTGCAAATGCGACATGGCCCCACCAAAATCTGCGTTCCAAAAGCCAAATAGCGCTCCCTCCCTTATACGCCCTGCCATGCGCCCAAACAGCAGTTTACACCCACATGTAGGGTATTGCCGAACTTGGAAGAAATTGCTTAACAAAGTTTTAGGGTTCTTTTTTCCAGGATTCCTTGTATATATGAAACATTTTAAGCTAAAATTGCAGATTATTGAAAAAAAAAATTTTTAATTTTCACAGCCTTATGCTAAAAAAATTTGTGAATCACCTGTGGGGTCTATATATTCAGTGCACCCCTGGATATATTCATTAAGGGGTGTATTTTCCAATATGCGGTCTATTTATTAAGTTTTAGCACCTTAGGGTATCCCCAAACCTGAAATGGCGCCTAAATAAAATCGTATTGAAAATGAGACCCCAGAGTATAGTAGGTGCTCCTCCTATTCTGGGGCTTATGGGTGAGCCAAATAATGCACTAGGGCCACATATGGGATATCTCTAAAAACGGCAGACCTGGGGGAATTGATATCAAGTTGCATTTACCTAGTCACATTTACCGTATTCCAGTGAATAATGGATAAATATTGAAAATCTGCAAAAAAAGTGAAATTTTGAAATTTCACCTCCACTTTGCTTTAATTTCTGTGAAATATCTGAAGGGTTATCAAACTTCCTAAATAGTGTTGTAAATTTTGCAACTTTCAAAATCGCTAATTTTTCCAAATTTTCATGAAATTTTGATAATTTTCACAAACAAACAAGGATTGTATGGATAAAAATTTCTTACTAACTTAAAGAACAATGTGTCACGAGAAAACAATCTCTGAATCACATAAATAGGTAAAAGTGTCAAAAAGTTATTCTCACATAAATTGACACATGTCAGATTTCAAAAATAGGGCTGTGTCAGGAAGGTCAAAACAGGCTGGGTCCTTAAGGGGTTAAATTGTGTACGGATAATAAAAGGTGGTTTTTGCACCTATGAAATACACCTGCGGTGACTAGAAAAGTTCTGTATCCTATTGTAAGTACAAAGTGGGTCTTTGAACAAAACTGGGCTGCGCCAAAGTGAAAAAACACGTAATTAAATTGTGTACTGATAATAATAGGTGGTTTTTGCACCTATGAAATACACCTGCGGTGACTAGAAAAGTTCTGTATCCTATTGTAAGTAAAAAGTGGGTCTTTGAACAAAACTGGGCTGCACAAAAGTGAAAAAAACCTAAATAAATTGTGTGCGGGTAATAAAAGGTGGGTTTTGCACCTATCAAATACACCTGCAGTTACTGGAAAAGTTCTGAATCCTAATATAAATACAGTCTGCACAAAATACAAGGTACTATTTCACCAAAAACTGGCCAAAAACTGGTAATAAAAAGCCATTTAAATACAGGGTCAAAGCAGTCTGGACTGCACAATATACACTCTCCTTTCAAAAGCCTGCCTGTCTGTCTGTGTCTGTCTCAGCCTAACTAACTAAAAACTGAAATTCTCTAATCTACCTATGTTCTAATGTTCACAGCTAAAAGCATAGTTGTCTCTGTGAACAAAGAGAACTGTGTCGCTGAGCTGTATTGAGGAGAAAGCTGACTACATGTCCCGCTCTTATGAGACACAGAGACACACTGATGCTGAACAGGAAGGGCTTTTCTATGTAAAACGAGGTCATGTGATTTTTCCAGCCAATCACAACAATACACATCACAGTCATGACATCGCACACCCAGCTCACCCTGCTCTATTCTCTAAGCTGATTTGCTGGCCGCCAAAATGACAGGAAGCGCTGAAAATGGCGCGATAGTAATAGATTATGCGCAGATTCTCACCTAAATTATCGTGTGATCAGAAAATTCCGTTCAACGTAAAAACCGTGCCGATTTCAACTTTGTCAATTATAATCGCTCAACACTAAATACAACAGCAGAAACAGGCTTAGATAACCCTTGGATATTCAATGTGCTCCACAACTGACCAGATAGCATTAAAATGTATATGCAGCTGAATTGGACACACACTAGACTTCAATTCCAATAAACCACAAAACTTAAAATTAGAACGGAAGAGAAGCACATTCTGAGAAAAGCTGTGACACTCCCCAAAAAAATCGCTGTATAAAAGTTATTTCTTTTGTGTGAGATCTCAGCTAGAGCTACTGCAGCAGCTACAGCACGGCACAGAGAGAGGAGTGTGAGCAGCCAGTGTCGCGTCCGGACTTATATAGTGCGGTGACGTCACAGAATCCCACCGGTCTCTGATTGGCTTCATCTCTGTACATGTCATTGAAGGTCCTCCTTTCTTTCTCCCAGACTTCTTTGCCCCATGTAACGCCATCTGCTTGCAGCCATTTTATCAATTAAAAACACTCCTCATTCCCGTGAATCACCCCAAACATCGACTTTGTTCAGAATCAAAGATTTCCTGAAATTTTAAACGAATTCCACTTCATTAGAATCGATTCGCCCATCTCTAATCATGGACTTCTTGGCTGCATCTCTGATCATTCTTCTCCTTGTTTGAGATGAAAGTTTAGAGGGATCTTAAAGCATGCCCTAAATGGGGTTTGGATAAAGCAAAGCTAATACACGGATTATGGAGGTGTCCTTAATTAAAACAATACTGGAAAGATGTACATGAGTTCATACAGAAAATTTGGAAGCTGCAGATAGAAGATGACCCTTTGGCAACTATTTTCCATTATGTTCTGGTCAACTCCGGAGATGGTCAGGAAGCTTAACTTCTGTCTGGAAATAAAGGTCTACATATTACCCTTTTGGTAGCTAAAAAGTGCATTTTAAGGCACTGGTTGCAAGAAAGTAGTCCAGATAGGGGGAAGTTCTCAGAACATTGAGAGAAATTTTCTTCCTTGATAAATTGGATATAGAAAGATCCAAAGAGGGCTCAATTAAAAAAATGTATTAAAAAGTGGAGGAACTTCATGGAATTTGCTTTCACCGACCAGGAGTTGACCAAGATTATGAAACCTTTTGAATATACTTCTTACTATCTAAAGGAGAAACTTGCAGGTAACTTGGGAAAATTAGAAGTTAAAGACTATTTTTTTTTTTTTTTTTTTTACACGTTCCCCATTTTGGCCAATGGGTATATCAGGTGGAGTTTGTCTTTTAGCGCAATAGTGAACATAAAAATAGCCAAGAAGAACTACAGGATGTTCAAATTTTTGTTAATTTCAGGTTATTAGATGTTTTTCTTATTTTTTGATTCACAGTTTAAAAAATTGTAAAACAAGGACATTTCTTCTATTTATTAAGAATGTATGACATTTTCTTTGTACATTTGTCTTGCAAATAAAAATTGTTTAAAAAAAAAAAAAAGTTTAGAGGGATGGCCAGGTCTTGGTAGATTTGCAGTGGTCTGATACTCCTTCCATTTCAATTTGATCGCTTGCACAGTGCTCCTTGGAATGTTTAAAGTTTGGGAAATCTTTGTGTATCCAAATATGGCTTTAAACTTCTCCACAACAGTATCACGGACCTGCCTGGTGTGTTCCTTGGTCTTCATGATGCTCTCTGCACTTTAAACAGAATCCTGAGACTATCACAGAGTAGGTGCATTAATGCGGAGACTTGATTACACACAGAGGGATTATATTTATCATCATCAGTCATTTAGGACAACATTGGATCATTCAGAAATCCTCACTGAACTTCTGGAGTGAGTTTGCTGCACTGAAAGTAAAGGGGCCGAATAATATTGCATGCCCCCCCTTTTCAGTTTTTTATATTTTACAAAAGTTTAAAATATCCAATATAATTAATTCCACTTCACAATTGTGTCCCACTTGTTGTTGATTCTTCACAAAAAAATTAACATTTTATATCTTTATGTTTGAAGCCTGAAATGTGGCAAAAGGTTGAAAAGTTCAAGGGGGCTGAAGTACTGTAGAACTACTTATATATGTAGTTTGTTGTTTGTCCTTATGCTTAAAACCTTTGTTTGTAACAGGGCAGCTGTGGAGTCAGTGCTGCTTGAGAAAAAACTACAGCCTCCTCTTCTCCTCTCTTATAGCAATAGTGTAGCATTACAGGGAGGTATGAGGAATATGGTGATTTTCTACGGCTGTGATGTAGCAGTAATACAGTATTGGAATACTGGCAAGCTTGTAGGACAACCAACACAAACGGGGGTGACTTTAAACAGGGTTTATTAAATATGGATATGAGATTGTAGGTATAACAGGAACAGAAAATCTGTGAGTCAGCTACTTGAGGTTTGCTGGGAACTGTCCCCTATATCGGTCTCTTCTTCGACTCGTTCTTCAGAGGGTGTCTTCCTCTTTGTTTACAATACTTGGTTGAACTTGATGGACATATGTCTCTTTTCAACCATACTAATTATGTAAATATGTCGTCTCTCCATGTCCTTTGAAATTCAACCTGCACTGTGAATGACCATCTCTCTGCACTTTAAGGGTAACCGAGAAATATGCACAAATTTAACTCTGTCTTACTGACAGGGGATCTGTCTGTTTTGACAATCTCTCGATCTCTTTCTGACCTAACTTCTCCTTAGCAATTTCTTCAGCTGTTCCTTTTCTTTCTTCTTTCCCTAGTATTCTGGTAACATCTACTGATAGAAATGTGAATTGCTGTCCCCACTACACATCTTCCCCACTTGAGTTGTTGGTTGCCATTCTGGAAACCAGGACTTGTAAAACATAATCTTCATAGTGGGCCATCAATCTACCAAAGATGGCTCTCTGGGAATGTTGTATTCTGGGTTCCTCTGAACTAATCTTTTTCACAACTCAGGGATTTCTGACATCTCTGGGGGTACATCTATTTCCTCAGGAGCAGCTGTTTTTTTTTTTTTCGAGGTTGTTGGTGGCACCACCTACTCCCCTCATTGTTTGATATAACCAGGGTTGCCAATATTTTTTCTTCCCTAGGAGAAGCAGTAGTCACAAACGTGCAATATCATAACTTATTGCAAAGAATCTGCTGGATAGACTCCAATTTTCCTTCCAGATTGATCTCATACACTGCTATCTCTGGACTAGGTTCTCTAAACACTTTGTAGGCCTGTGACTCCCACTTCCACTGCAACTTTTCCAAGTTGCGAGCTGTTTGATCTCAACCATGACTCACTCTCCTACTTGCAGAGGGAGTTATTTCAACTTTTTATTCATGACAAGCTCTTGAGGACCCAGTCTCTTAGCCACCATATCATACGGTTTCTCACAAAAGTTAGTAAATTGTCACATTTTTCTAAATATATCTTTT
>JAODAL010072787.1:0-14977 GCA_025379985.1 Phyllomedusa bahiana
TATCCCCGCTTCTATACAACTGAACCTAAAAAAGTAAGTGATAAACTATTTTTGGATTAACTTTAAACCAAGCATGCAAAAAGACCAAGGTTCCATGATGTTGCCCCTGCTGGCTCCCATCAAGGATTTTGCTCAAAATTGATTTTGGGTTTCCACATCCACCGCTGTACAATTTTCTTGGGTTCAGAAATCTAATATTGTGTAAAAAAAACTCAAATTTCGGTTTTCCTTTTTTGGGCTTTTTTTTTTTGGGACAAAGGGGCCCAAATTTTTTGTGGACAATCCTTATATTCCATTTCACTAAAAAAACAGTCCCAAAAAAAAGCAAAAAAATACAAATTGTGCTATCTATCCCCGCACTTTGTGGGTAATTAACTATTATTCCCTAAAAATTTTTCCGCTTTTTGTGGACTGGAAAATTATTTTTTATGGCGGAAAATCGAAAAATCCCAATTTTTAAAACAAGATGGCAAGTACCCCAAAAACCTTAAGAAAAATGGTGTCTTTTAGAAATACAGAAGTTTTTTCAAACGGAAACCCCGCGCGTTTCTTTAAAGGACACTCCCTGGGCAGCCAGAGGCCCGTGACATATAAAGGAGCCAGTTTTTTTCCCCCCTTGGGGGCTGTCATGACGTATGAAAAAGGACTGTCAAGGAAAGCTTTTTATAGCATTCTCCATCCTGTGAGGTGTTTTTTTTGGCCCAACTGCCCCCCATGAGTGCATGGGCACAAAGAAAAGGGGGGGGTAGGTGTGCCTAAAAAAGAAAGTTTGTAAAATTTGCGACTGCTTTTAAACATTAAAAATTGGGTTTGAAAAAAAGAAAAAAAAAAATCATGCAGCAAACAAAAGCCTATAAAATTTCACCCCTCAAGGGGGTGCAGAAAATTTAGGCTTAGTAAAATGGCCATTGGGAACAAAATTAGGGTTGATGCCTACCAGGAAAAAAGAGTCCAGCTCAGAAGCCCCGCCCCGAATATTCAGGCACAACTTATAGACGATTCTGGTGCACAGAATTATTTTCCCGATTTTACTAAAAATCTGACACCTAAACAAATTAAAAATTAATTTTAAAACTATTTTATTTGGAAATTAAATTCCAGAAGCATGCCCAAGACCATAGGTTTTCCAATTGATTTTGCCCCCCCTTGGCTTCCGATCAAGGATTTTTTCTTTAAAAATTTATTTTGGGTTTCCCCCCCCCACCGGGTCGTTACAATTTTCTTGGGTTGAGAAAAAACTAAAAATCTGGGGTAGCAAACCCCAAAAAAAATTTTGGTACTCCTTTGCATTTTTTTTTTTTTGGGGCCCCAAAAATCCCCAAAATTTTTGGACCCCAAAACCCTTTTTTTCCAAATTTTTTACCCAAGGAAAACAGGGCAGGGGAAAGCAAGGGAAAAATTTCAAAAATTTTGCTTATTTTTTAATCCGCAAACATTTTTTGGGGGGAATTTAAAATTTTATTCCGTTTCAATGTTTTCCCCCTTCTTGGGGGGCTTTGGAAAAAAATTTATTTGTTATGCCGGAAGGGAAATTTGGGGGGAAAATTTCCCCTTTTTTTTTAAAACAAATGGCAAAATTAAACCCCCAAAACCCTTTAAGGGAAAAAAAAATTTGGGTTTTTTCTTTTTGGCCAAAAATACAGGGGGGGAGGTTTTTTCCAATTTGAAAAACCCTGGGGCTTTTAAAAATGGAGCACTCTGCAGCCCCCCGAAAGGACGTTGACATTTAAAAAAGGAAAAACCAAGTTTTTTTCCTGGGGGCCCGTCCCGAAAAGTTTGACAGGGGCTTTTTCAAGGATATAGCTTTAGATAGCACTTCATCCTTTCCCGTGCAGGGTGTTTTCCCCCAATCCCCCTCCCAAAGGGGTGAAAGGGGACATTAAAAAAAAATGGGTGGGGGTAGGGGGGGGTGCCTTTAAAAAAAAAAGAGTTCCCTTGGGGAAAATTTTGCGACCCTTTTCTGGGGAAAGCATTAAAGTTAAATTTAAAAAAAAAAAAAAAAAAAAAAAAAAAAACATCGCAGGGAAAAAACGCCTAAATTCACCCCCAAGTGGGGCAGAACTTTTAGCGGCCTTTTTTGTTTAAACATGGGGGCCCTTGGGAACCAAAAAATTTGGGAATGGGCCCACCAAAGGGGGGAAAAAGGGAAAAGTCCCCAAGGGCCCCCAAAAAAGCCTTGCTTGAATCATTTCAGGCCAAAATTTTCGAGACGGTTTTCTGGTTTCACAGAAAATTTTAAACCCCGCTTTACTTCAAATCGAAAACCCCAAACAGTAAGTGAAAGACTATTTAATAGGAAAATTTAAATTACCAAAAGCATGCCCCAAGACCATAGGTTCCATAGTGTTTTCCCCCCTTGGCTCCGATCCGGATTTTGCTCAAATTTTATTTTGGGTTTCCACATCCGAGCCGTCGTTACAATTTTCCCTTGGGGTTTCAAAAATCTTTTATCTGTGTAGCAAACTCCAAAAATTTTGGGGACCTTTTTCATTTTTTTTTTGGGGAAAAAGTTTTAAAATTTTTTTGGACAATCCCCTTTTTAATTTTTCCCTTTTTATTTAAAAACAAATCAGAAAGCAAAAAAAAAAATACAAATTTGCTTTCCAACCGCACTATTGTGGGTTTTTTAATTAAAACTTTTTATTTTGTTTCAAGTTTTTTTTTTTCCGCTTTTTTTGGGCTGGGAAAAAGTATTTGTTAAAGCGGAAAAAATCGAAAGTCCCAGTTTTTTAAAAAAAGATTTGGGAGTTTTAAAAACCCCCCCCCCAACCTTCAAAAAAAATGGCTGTCTTATGCAAAAACAGAGGTTTTTTTCATAGACGGGAAAACCCGCCTTGTTTTATAAAGGACACTCTGCAAGCCCCCGAAGGGGCCGGGGGGACACATAAAGGGGGCCTAGTTTTTTTTTTCTGGGGGGCTGTCATGAAAGGTATGGGGCAGGGGCTGTCAAGGATAAAGCCTTTTTTGATAGCACTTTCACCCCTTCCCGTGGAAGGGGTTTTTGTCCCCTCCAAAAATTTGGGCCTTCCCAAAAGTTTTTGGCAAAAAATTTTTTTCAAAAAATTTTAAGGGGGGAAAAAGGGGGATTAGGTTTTTTTTTTTTTAAAAAATAAAAAAAGGAAAAAAAAGTTTTGGAATTTGGGAAAAATTTGGGTTTTTTAAAAAAAAAAAGGATTAAAGGGGGAAAAAAAAAAAAAAAAATTTTTTTAAAAAAGGAAAGGGAAAAAATCTTTCCGCGAGCAAACAAAAAGCCCCATATTGGGGACCCTCAAGGGGTGAAAACTTTTTGTGCTTTAGTTTGGGGAAAAATGGGGGGTTGGAACAAAAAAAAGGGGTTGATGCCTACCATGGAAAAAGAGTCCAGCTCAAAGGGGAAACCTTGCTCCCGAACCCTTCAGGCACAACTTTTTCGAGACTGATTGTGGGGCACCAAAAAATTTTTTCCCTGCTTCTATAAAAAAAATCGACACCTAAAAAGAGTAAGGAAAAAGACAATTTTTCTAGGATTAACCCTTTCCAAAACATGCACCAAGCCATAGGGTTCCATTTTAGTGTGGCCCCCCTTGGCTCCATCAAGGGGGGTTTTTTTCTCAAATTTTATTTGGGGTTTCCACATTCCCACCCCCCGTTTCAATTTTCTTGGGGTTTTTCAAAAAATTTTTAATTTTTTTTGGTAAGGAAATCCAAAATTTTTGGTATTTCTTTTCTTTTTTTTGGGGAAAAAAAAAAATCCCCCAAAAATTTTTGGGCAATCCTTATATTCCTTTCACCCAAAGAACAGTCAGGGGAAAAAAGGCCAAAAAAAAATTTTTCAAATTTTGCTAAACTAAACCCCCAAACTATTTGGGAAAATTTAATATTTTTTCCCTTTCAAAAGTTTTTTCCCCCCCCTTTTTTGGGGGACTGGGAAAAAAAGTTTTTTTATGCGGAAATCGAAAGTCCCGTTTTTTTTTAAAACAAAATGGGAAATCCCACAACCTTTCCCAAAAACAAAAAAGGCTGGGCTTACGGGAAAAAAACGGGGGTTTTTGCAAAAGACGGGACCCTGCGCGTTCATAATTTGGGGCAATCTGCAGCCAAAAGGGGGAGTTGAAAATTTTAAAAAAGGGGCCTAATTTTTTTTTTTTCTGGGGGGGCCCGTTTATGACCCGGTTTTTGGGCAGGGGCTTTTTTTCAAGGATAAAAGCTTTTTGAAAAAAACTTCATTTTTTTTCCCCTCCTTGGGGCCAAGGGGGGTTTTTTTCCGCATGCCTTTCCCCCGAGTGCCTTTGGGGACATAAAAAAAGGGTGGGGTAGGGTGCCTTTTCAAATTTGGGGATGGAGTGGAATTGCTAGTATTTGTTTTAATATTCATGACACTTAAATCTCTACATCTGTCCATGATCTTTCTAGGTCATTGCAGTCTACAAAACCTTTTTTTAAGAATTCTTTGTCATGCACTTTCATCGATCCTAATATCTCCAAGAATTAAATTTCCACAACTGATAAATTTTTTTTCTCTGCTCTTATAATGGATGTCAAATGTAAAAGAAAATTTAAATTAATCCAAAATAATTGAAAAACTTCAACAGAAATGACTAGCTTTATGCTGGATATATTATTTTTATTTGAAGAGAATTGTGCAAATTGTTTCAAAGACATGAGTGGACCATTAGAGCCAATTGGCATGGCAACAATTTGCACTTGGTTAACTTACTAGTTGTTCTTTTATAAGCTAATCATTCAACTTTTTGTCTACACCTTTTTGCCCTGCTCAGCATGGCAACAAACACCTGCAGAGGTGAAGTTATCAAGTTTACCTTACAGTCTGTATACTGTCATGAACCCCAAGAAAATGCTCTTTGATGTCACTGCCTTGCTGCAGAGTTCTATTAGCACCCAGTTCGCTATGCAACCCTGTATTTGATAAAACTTTGTTTTGAAGTTAGTCTGCCATCTTGTTTTAACTGGATTCTTCGCAAACAAATACATTTCAGTACAAGAAGCGAACTGTGGATTAATAGTAATTACCCTATGCAATCATTTTGATTTTCTTGCTTTGATGTTCTTAGAAAAATAGGATTTCCACAAAATTGATTTGTCAAAAGACAGGTACAAAATATTCTAACAATATTGATTGAACAAAAATTGTACAGTGTCGATTGGATCAATAGAAAATTTGATGTGCCTGAGGCAATAGGAATTGGTCTTTTATGTTTAAGTTATCTATAAAAGTTATACTACCGTTAGTTGATTGTCAAAGGGAACTTTGGACCAATCATTGAAAGTGTTGTATTGAGCTGGTCTAGACTTTTTCCTGTAGCTACTTTTTGTTCAATTAGTTTAAAACGTAAAGTTCTCATTTGATGTAATCTTTGTTGCGCATGACTGATGTTCTTTTTCTCAACAATTTAATGTTCAGCAGTGCTATCTCCAAGACTTTCTTTTTAGGCACACCTATCCCCTTTTTATGTGCCCATGCACTCTGGGAGGCAGTGGGCAAACACCCTGCACAGGATGATGAGTGCTTCTAAAGCTTATCTTGACAGTCCGTCATATGTCTGACAGCCCCCGAGAAACACTAGGTCCTTTATGAGTCACTGCCTTGGTGCAGAGTGCTCATTATGACACGCGCAGGGTTCCTTATGCAAAACTCTGATTTGCATAAGACAGCCATTTTGTTCATGAAGGTTGTGTAACTGCCATCTTGTTTTAACTGAACTTCATTTCGCATAACAAATACATTATCCAGTCCACAAGAAGCGGAAAACATTGTAGGAATAATAGTAATTACCCACAATAGCTGCGGATAGATAGACAATTTGTTTTTTCTTGCTTTTGACTGTTCTTGTGAAATGGAATATAAGGATTGTCCACAAAATTGGGACTTTGTCCAAAAAAATGCAAAGAGTCCGAAATTTGAGTTTGCTACACAGATATTAGATTTCTGCAACCAAGAAATTAGAGCGTCATGTGGAAACCAAATCAATTTGAGCAAAATCCTTGATGGAGCCTAGGAGGGGCACACTCATGGAACCGATGGTCTTGTTGATGCTTCGGTAAGTTAATCCATAAAATAGTCTTATCACTTATCGTTTAGGTGTCAGATTTGTGTAGAAGCAGGGATAATTCTGTGCACCACAACAGTCTCGATAATTGTGCCTGATGATTCAGACAAGGCTTCTGACTGGACTCTGTTTCCTGGTAGGCATCAACCTAATTTTGTTCCAATGGCATGTTCTACTAAAGCGCTAAAGTTCTGCCTCTTGATGGTGCAATATAGGCTTTGTTTTCTGCATGATTGATGTCTCTTTTTCTCAATATTTAATGCTCTTCGCATGTCGCAATCTCAAACTTTCTTTTTAGGCACACATACTCACCTTTTTATGTGCCCTGCACTCTGGGAGGCAGTGGGACAAACACCCTGCAGGATGATGAAGTGCTATCTAAAGCATTATCCTTGACGTCCTTATCTGTATGACAGCCCAAGAAAAACTTAGGCTCCTTTATGATGTCACTGCCTTGGCTGCAGAAGTGCTCTTATGACACGCGCAGGTTCCGTTATGCAAAACTCTGATTTGCAAAGACAGCATTTTGTTCTGAAGGTTGTAGGTACTGCCATCTTGTTTTAAAACTGGACTTTCGATTTCGCAAACAAATATTTTCCAGTCACAAAGCGGAAACTTGTAGGAATAGTTAATTACCCAATAACTGCGGATAGATAGCACAATTTTTTTTTCTTGCTTTCTGACTGTTCTTAGTGAAATGGAATATAAGGATTGTCCACAAATTTGGGACTTTGTCCAAAAAATGCAAGAGTACCAAATTTGAGTTCTACAGATTTAGATTTCTGCAACCAAGAAAATTGTAGAGCGTTCGGATGTGGAAATCCAAATCAATTTGAGCAAAATCCTTGATCGAGCCTAGGAGGGCACACTCATGGAACCTATGGCTTGTTGCATTTCTGGTAAGTTAATCCTATAAATAGTTTATCACTTACTCGTTTAGGTGTCAGATTTGTGTAGAAGCAGGGATAATTCGTGCACCAGCAATCAGTCTCGGATAAGTTGGCCTGAATGATTCAGAAGGCTTCGGCTGATCTGTTTCCATGTAGGCATCAACCTAATTTTGTTCAATGCCATATCTACTAAAGGCTAAAGTTCTGACCTCTTGATGGTGCAATATAGGGTTTGTTTCTGCATATTGATTGTCCTTTTTTCAATAATTTAATGCTCTTCAGCATGTCGCAATCTACAAGACTTTCTTTTTAGCTACACCTATACTTTCTAGTGCATGCACTATGGGAGCAGTCGGCAAACCTGCACAGGATGGATGAAGTCTATCTAAAGTATATCCTTGACAGTCTGTCAACTGTATGAGCCCCAGAGAAACAAGGCCTTTATATGTCACTGCCTTGGCTGCAGGTGCTCATTATGACAGGCGGGTTCGTTATGCAACCTCTGATTTGCATAATGCAGCATTTTGTTCATGAAGTTGTGTACTGCACTTGTTTTACTGGACTTTGATTTCGCATAAAACATTTTCCAGTCCACAAGAAGCGGAAACATTGTAGGATAAAGTAATTCCCACAATAGCTGCGGATAAAGCCAATTTTTTTTCTGCTTTTGACTGTTCTGTGAAATGATATAGATTTCCACAAATTTGGCTTTGTCCCAAAAATGCAAAGAGACCGAAATTTGAGTTTGCTCACATATTAGATTTTGCAACCCAAGAAAATTACGAGCGTCGATGGAATCCAAATCATTGAGCAAAATCTTGACGAGCCTAGGAGGGGCACATCATGGACCATGGTCTTGTTGCATGCTTTGGTAAGAATCATATAAAAAGTCCTATCACTTACTCGTTTAGTGTCATTTTGGTAGCAGGGATATTTGTCACCGCAATCATTCATAGTTTGCTGAAGATTCAGACAAGGTTTGAGTGGACTCTGTTTATGGTAAGATACCCAATTTTGTCCAATGTCATTTCTCAGCCTAAAGTTTGCACTCTAGGTGAATAATGGGTTTTTCCGAATGATAGTCATTTCATATTTATGCTCTTGATGTAAAATCTAAAATTTCGTTTGGAACTACACCCATTTTTGTGCCGACCATGGGAGGCATGGGACCAAACACCTGACTGGATGGTGAAGTGTAATCTAAAGTTATCTTGACATCCTGTCTAGGTCAGATGCCCAGGAAAAAATGCTCCTTTAAATCACTCATTAGGTGCAGATGACATATGAAGCGAGGGTTCGTCTTGCACAACCTTATTTGCAAGCAGCCATTTTTTAAGGTTAGTCTGCCTCTTTTTACTGGGACTTTCATTTTGTACAATACTTTTCTCACAGAAGCGGAAAATTTGAACTATGTAATTACCCATATATGGATAATACCAATTTTTTTTTCCTGCTTTCTGACTTCTAGGAAATGCAAATATAAGGATTTACAAAACTTGCATTGTCAAAAATGCAAAAGCCCAAATGATTGACAAGTTATTTCTGACCAGAAATTCGAGCGCGGATGTGGAAACATATTTGAGAAAATCCTTATCGGCAGGTGGGGCACCCATTGTCTAGTCTTGTTGCATCTTCGTTGTTAATCCATAATGTTACACTTACTCATTAGGTTTTCAGATTCGCAAATAGGATAATTTGTCACCAAATCAGTCGATAGTTGTACTAATGATACAAGGTTTGATGACCTTTTCCATGTGGCATCAACTATATTTTGTTCAAATGGCATTCGTCATATAAACGTATAAGTTTACCTTATGTGCATATGGAGTTTTCGGCGAGATTGATTGTCTTTTTTCAATAATTAATGCTTAGCATGTCGGCAATTCAAACTTTCTTTAGGCACACTTACCCTATTTTGTGCCCATGCATCATGAGATGCGGACAACACCTGAGGTGGATAGTATTCTAAAGTATCCTTAATCTGTCATACTGCATGACACCCAAGAATACTAGCTTTTATGTGCATCCTTTGGTCAATGGCTCATTTGCGCAAAGCTTCAGTTTGAACCTCTGATTTGCAAAAGAGCCTTTTTTTTGAGGTTTATTCTCATCTTTTTTAAACTGGCTTTCGATTTCGCAAACAATACTTTCCTTCCAAAGAACGGACTTGTACGGATAAGTATAAACCCAAACTGCGGATGATAGCATTTTTTTACTTGCTTTCGAGTTCTTAGGAAACGAAATAGATGCCATAATTTTGGATTTGTCCAAAAATGCAAGTACCGAAATTGTTTCTACGATTGTTTTGAACAAAAATTGTAGAAGCGGTCGATTGTGGAAATCAATCAATTTACAAATTGTCGACTGAGGCTAACTCATGAAACTATGCTGTGCATGTTTGGTAATAAATCATAAAATACTTATCCTATCTTAGTGTGATTTGTAGAATAGGATTCAAATTTTGCCGAATGTGAAATCAATGATTCGACAATGGCTTCTGAGTGGATCTGGACCATGGTGGCATCGACCTAATTTTGTCAATCCATTTCTACTAAAGCCTAGTTGCACTCTTGTGTGAATTAGGTTTTTGCATGATTGTAGTTCTCTTTTCTCATCAATTTTTTTAATTGCATTACAAACTTCTTTTCCCAAGCCTCCAGCCTCTTGCCACATGCTATGTCATGGAAGCTACAATATGATGCCTTATGTAATTAAGATCCTTAATCATGTCCCTTTGAAAATGCTCTAGATGTCCCTTGCTCAAGTCTATCCATTCGTCCAAACTCTTTTTGCAAAGCAGCCTTTTGTTCTGAATTGGTCTGCCATTGTTAACTGACTTTCGATTCGCAAAAATATTTCAGTCACAGCGGAAATGTACGAATAATAGTTAATTCAATAGCTGTAAATTTTTTATTGTTTCTGTAATGGAACATGGATTGCATAAAATTTGCTGTCGAAAACAGTACGAAATTTGAGTTTTTAACAAATAATTTCTGCAACAAGAAAATTAGGTTTGTGAAAAAATCAAATGTTAAAACTGATGACTAGGACATTGACTGTCGTGAATCATTATTTCATAGGGTCATGATCAGGTCAATTTGTAAACAGGAATTGTGCCAGAAAATTGAAGTTTGCTGGTTTAAGTCAAACTTTCCATGTAGTCACTTTTGTAATATTCTTCTAGCTAATTTATTGTTATGTTGCAATATAGGCGTTTGTTTGCTGCGATGATTGATTGTCTCTTTTTCTCAATCAATTTAATGCTCTTCAGCATGTCGCAAATCTCACAAGACTTTCTTTTTAGGCACACCTACTCACCTTTTTCTTATGTGCCCATGCACTCATGGGAGGCAGTGCGGACAAACACCCTGCACAGGATGGATGAAGTGCTATCTAAAGCTATATCCTTGACAGTCCTGTCATACTGTCATGACAGCCCCTGAGAAAAACTAGGCTCCTTTATGATGTCACTGCCTCTGGCTGCAGAGTGCTCCATTATGACACGCGCAGGGTTCCGTCTATGCAAAACCTCTGTATTTGCATAAGACAGCCATTTGTTCTTGGAGGTTGTGGTTTCTGCCATCTTGTTTTAAACTGGACTTTCGATTTCCGCATAACAATACATTTTCCAGTCCACAAGAAGCGGAAAACATTGTACGGAATAATAGTTAATTACCCACAATAGCTGCGGATAGATAGCACAATTTGTTTTTTCTTGCTTTCTGATGTTTTAGTGAAATGGAATATAAGGATTGTCCACAAAATTTGGGACTTTGTCCCAAAAAATGCAAAGAGTACAGAAATTTGAGTTTGCTACACAGATATTAGATTTCTGCAACCAAGAAATTGTACGAGCAGTCGGATGTGGAAATCCAAATCAATTTGAGCAAAATCCTTGATCGGAGCCTAGGAGGGGCACACTCATGGAACCTATGGTCTTGTTGCATGCTTCTGCTAAGTTAATCCTATAAATAGTCTTATCACTTACTCGTTTAGGTGTCAGATTTGTAGTAGAAGCAGGGATAATTCTGTGCACCAGCAATCAGTCTCGATAAGTTGTGCCTGAATGATTCAGAGCAAGGCTTCTGAGCTGGACTCTGTTTCCATGGTAGGCATCAACCTAATTTTGTTCCACTGGCCATGTTCTACTAAAGCGCTAAAGTTCTGCACCTCTTGAGTGGTGCAATATAGGCGTTTGTTACTGCGATGATTGATTGTCTCTTTTTCTCAATCAATTTAATGCTCTTCAGCATGTCGCAAATCTCACAAGACTTTCTTTTTAGGCACACCTACTCACCCTTTCTTATGTGCCCATGCACTCATGGGAGGCAGTGCGGACAAACACCCTGCACAGGATGGATGAAGTGCTATCTAAAGCTTTATCCTTGACAGTCCTGTCATACTGTCATGACAGCCCCCAGAGAAAAACTAGGCTCCTTTATGATGTCACTGCCTCTGGCTGCAGAGTGCTCCATTATGACACGCGCAGGGTTCCGTCTATGCAAAACCTCTGTATTTGCATAAGACAGCCATTTTGTTCTTGAAGGTTGTAGGTACTGCCATCTTGTTTTAAACTGGAACTTTCGATTTCCGCATAACAAATACATTTTCCAGTCCACAAGAAGCGGAAAACATTGTACGGAATAATAGTTAATTACCCACAATAGCTGCGGATAGATAGCACAATTTTTTTTTTCTTGCTTTCTGACTGTTCTTAGTGAAATGGAATATAAGGATTGTCCACAAAATTTGGGACTTTGTCCCAAAAAAATGCAAAGAGTACCGAAATTTGAGTTTGCTACACAGATATTAGATTTCTGCAACCCAAGAAAATTGTACGAGCGGTCGGATGTGGAAATCCAAATCAATTTGAGCAAAATCCTTGATCGGAGCCTAGGAGGGGCACACTCATGGAACCTATGGTCTTGTTGCATGCTTCTGGTAAGTTAATCCTATAAAATAGTCTTATCACTTACTCGTTTAGGTGTCAGATTTGTAGTAGAAGCAGGGATAATTCTGTGCACCAGCAATCAGTCTCGATAAGTTGTGCCTGAATGATTCAGAGCAAGGCTTCTGAGCTGGACTCTGTTTCCATGGTAGGCATCAACCCTAATTTTGTTCCAATGGCCATGATCTACTAAAGCGCTAAAGTTCTGCACCTCTTGAGTGGTGCAATATAGGCGTTTGTTTGCTGCGATGATTGTCTCTTTTTTTTCAATCACTTTAATGCTCTTCAGCATGTCGCATATCTCACAAGACTTTCTTTTTAGGCACACCTACTCACCCTTTCTTATGGGGGGGCAGTGCGGACAAACACCCTGCACAGGATGGATGAAGTGCTATCTAAAGCTATATCCTTGACAGTCCTGTCATACTGTCATGACAGCCCCCAGAGAAAAACTCGCTCCTTTATGATGTCACTACCTCTGGCTGTAGAGTGCTCCATTATGACACGCGCAGTTTTCCGTCTATGCAAAACCTCTGTATTTGCATAAGACAGCCATTTTGTTCTTGAAGGTTGTGGGTACTGCCATCTTGTTTTAAACTGGGACTTTCGATTTCCGCATAACAAATACATTTTCCAGTCCACAAGAAGCGGAAAACATTGTACGGAATAATAGTTAATTACCCACAATAGCTGCGGATAGATAGCACAATTTGTATTTTTCTTGCTTTCTGACTGTTCTTAGTGAAATGGAATATAAGGATTGTCCACAAAATTGGGACTTTGTCCCAAAAAAATGCAAAGAGTACCGAAATTTGAGTTTGCTACACAGATATTAGATTTCTGCAACCCAAGAAAATTGTACGAGCGGTCGGATGTGGAAATCCAAATCAATTTGATCAAAATCCTTGATCGGAGCCTAGGAGGGCACACTCAGGCAACCTATGGTCTTGTTGCATGCTTCTGTAAGTTAATCCTATAAAATAGTCTTATCACTTACTCGTTTAGGTGTCAGATTTGTGTAAAGCAGGGATAATTCTGTGCACCAGCAATCAGTCTCGATAAGTTGTGCCTGAATGATTCAGAGCAAGGCTTCTGAGCTGGACTCTGTTTCCATGGTAGGCATCAACCCTAATTTTGTTCCAATGGCCATGTTCTACTAAAGCGCTAAAGTTCTGCACCTCTTGAGTGGTGCAATATAGGCGTTTGTTTGCTGCGATGATTGTCTCTTTTTTTTCAATCACTTTAATGCTCTTCAGCATGTCGCAAATTTCACAAGACTCTCTTTTTAGGCACCCTACTCACCCTTTCTTATGTGCCATGCACTCATGGGAGGCAGTGGACAAACACCTGCACAGGATGGATGAAGTGCTATCTAAAGCTTTATCCTTGACAGTCCTGTCATACTGTCATGACAGCCCCTGAGAAAAACTAGGCTCCTTTATGATGTCACTGCCTCTGGCTGCAGAGTGCTCCATTATGACACGCGCAGGGTTCCGTCTATGCAAAACCTCTGTATTTGCATAAGACAGCCATTTTGTTCTTGAAGGTTGTGGTACTGCATTTGTTTTAAACTGGACTTTCGATTTCCGCATACAAATACATTTCCCAGTCCACAAGAAGCGGAAACATTGTACGGAATAATAGTTTATTACCCACAATAGCTGCGGATAGATAGCACAATTTGTATTTTTCTTGCTTTCTGACTGTTCTTAGTGAAATGGAATAAGGATTGTCCACAAAATTTGGGACTTGGTCCCAACAAAATTGCCAAGAGTACCGAACTTGAGTTTGCTACACAGATATTAGATTTCTGCAACCCAAGAAAATTGTACGAGCGGTCGGATGTGGAAATCCAAATCAATTTGAGCAAAATCCTTGATCGGAGCTAGGAGGGGCACACTCATGGAACCTATGGTCTTGTTGCATGCTTCTGGTAAGTTAATCCTATAAATAGCTTATCACTTACTCGTTTAGGTGTCAGATTTGTGTAGAAGCAGGGATAATTCTGTGCACCAGCATCAGTCTCGATAAGTTGTGCTGAATGATTCAGAGCGGCTTTGAGCTGGACTCTGTTTCCATGGTAGGCATCAACCCTAATTTTGTTCCAATGCCATGTTCTACTAAAGCCTAAAGTTCTGACCCTTGATGGTGCAATATAGGCGTTTTTTCTGCGATGATTGATGTCTCTTTTTTCTAATCAATTTAATGCTCTTCAGCATGTCGCAATTCACAAGACTTTCTTTTTAGGCACACCTACTCACCCTTCTTATGTGCCCATGCACTCATGGGAGGCAGTGGGACAAACCCTGCACAGGATGGATGAAGTGCAATCTAAAGCTATATCCTTGACAGTCCTGTCATACTGTCATGACAGCCCCCAGAGAAAAACTAGGCTCCTTTATGATGTCACTGCCTCTGGCTGCAGAGTGCTCCATTATGACACGCGCAGGGTTCCGTCTATGCAAAACCTCTGTATTTGCCTAAGACAGCCATTTTGTTCTTGGAGGTTGTGGGTACTGCCATCTTGTTTTAAACTGGGACTATAGATTTCCGCATAACAAGTATATTTTCCAGTCCACAAGAAGCGGAAACATTGTAGGAATAATAGTTAATTACCCACAATAGTGCGGATAGATAGCACAATTTGTATTTTCTGCTTTCTGACTGTTCTTAGTGAAATGGAATATAAGGATTGTCACAAAATTGGGACTTTGTCCAAAAAAATGCAAGAGTACCGAAATTTGAGTTTGCTACACAGATATTAGATTTCTGCAACCCAAGAAAATTGTCGAGCGGTCGGTGTGGAAATCCAAATCAATTTGAGCAAAATCCTGATCGGAGCCTAGGAGGGGCACACTCATGGAACCTATGGTCTTGTGCCTGCTTCTGGTAAGTTAATCCTATGAAATAGTCTTATCACTTACTAGTTTAGGTGTCAGATTTGTAGTAGAAGCAGGGATAATTCTGTGCACCAGCAATCAGTCTCGATAAGTTGTGCCTGAATGATTCAGAGCAAGGCTTCTGAGTGGACTCTGTTCCATGGTAGGCATCAACCTAATTTTGTTCCAATGCCATGTTCTATAAGCCTAAAG
>JAODAL010072788.1:0-14977 GCA_025379985.1 Phyllomedusa bahiana
TTTAAGAGATGGTTAACTATAGTTCACAGGGCTCCGGGGCCCGGGGAAAAAGCATTTTGTGCCTAGGCAAGTACAGCAATGGCGCCCCCCCCCCCTCTCACTCCCCAAAAAATGCCCCCCCCCCACCCAATTTCCTCTCCCCCCTGCGCCAGGCCTGTCACAAATTTTTTGCACATTAAACATAGCCCCCTGCCACTCCTAGCATACTGTATAATGAAAATCACATGAAAATTATTTTTTAAAAATCGCTCCCCCTATACGTGTAATACCCCTAAAAACATCCCCGAATAACCCCCCGATACTGGAGCAAATCTACCAACGAATGTTTTTAACTAAAAAAACCTAAAAAACCAAGACCCTAAACATTACTATTTTAAGGATAAAATAATTCTGCCAAACCCCTACCGAACGGACCCCCACATGTGACTATCAGCTGACACAGGCTTGATTACTTACCACCGCCATACGGGGGCCAGATAGGGGTAATACTAATTGTATGTAGATCCCCCCTTGGAAAATATAGGATTTACCTGCAGTTACATTTAGTGAATCACCGGAGACATCATTTCTGATCACGTCTTTCACTTTCCCCTTTTCTTCTCCTCCGGTTCACACCTTCATGCTGTTACCCCGGCCAATATGTCTCTGCAGTTTTGGGACACAAATATTTTTAGAATCCTCTTTTTTTCCCAGAACCCCTTAATTAAAAGGTATAAAAGTCCCCTCATTAGACGGTATTTTTAATTGCCCCCATCAGGCAGGTATATGAATTGTCCCCTTAACAGGTGGGTTTTAAAAATATAGGGACACTCAGGCAGGTATATAAAAATTTTGGTACTCCAGGCAGGTATATAATATAGGGTACTCTCAGACAGGTTATAACATAGGGCACTTAAAGGAGATTTTAAATGGGTCACTAGGCAAGTAATAGATAAAAGGGTCACTCCAGGCGGTATATTGAATAGAGGCACCAGCAGGTTATGGGGGCACTCAGGCAGGTTATTACTATAGGGCTAGGCGGTATATAAGGGCACACGGCAGGTATATAGCGGGGGCCCAGGGGCAATGGGGGCTAGGCAGGCTATGGGGGTCAACAGCCATATGGGGTTCGGCAGGCTTGGGGCTCAGGAAGGCGTAGGGGGCCAAAGGGCAGGCGTAGGGGGGCCAAAGGGGGCAGGCGTAGGGGGCCACAGCAGGCAATGGGGCCAAGGCAGGTTAGGGGGGGCCACAGGCAGGTGTATGGGGCCACGGGCAGGCTAGGGGGCCACGGGCGGCTTTTGTGGGCCACATGCAGGTGTAGGGGGGGCCACGGGCAGGCTATGGGGCCACGGCAGGGCGTTGGGGGCCCACAACAGGGTATGTGGGCCACAGGCGGGATATGGGGCCCACATGCACGTAGGGGGGCACAGGCAGGCGTAGGGGGGCCACGGGCAGGCAATGGGCCACGGGCAGGCATGTGGGGGCCCCCACAGCACATATGGGGGCAGTCAGTCACTTAAAAATAAAAAACATTTAAATTACCAGTTCCGGCCGCGCGCTTCTTCTTTTCCGCAGCGCGTCCCCCGGCACCCCCCCGGGCCCCGGCCGTGACGCGCGTGGCCCGGGGTGAGGGCACGTCGCGATGATTTACAAAAATCCACGCTCCCATGAACCCCACAGCCGCGGGGGGTTTCCGCAGCGCTATGGGGACCCGGTGCCACGCTGTGTCGGCCCTGGGGGCCCCGCATCTCTGGGAGCGGGGAGCGCCGCTCTCGCTCCGCAGAAGCGGTAAAAGAGACCGCCGGGCATCGGGGCTATGGCATTCCTGGAGCCTGGCGAGGTTCGGGGCCCTCCTGCGCCCCTTAGGGTAGGCAAGGTAGGCGCCCTAGGCGATCCCTACCCTGCCTACCCGTCGCCCCGCCTCTGCAGAGCTCCATAGCAAAATAATGCTGCTTAATGACATAAACTAAAAACTAAAAGCACAAGATGTTAAAGAACCAACATAATAGTTCCATATGTCAGAAAGCTTGTTACTAGCTAGAAAAAAGGTGCCTTGTTCTTGTACCTGAGTGCCCCTCTCCCATACCTTAGCCCAGAACCGGGACCATGGGTAGGCGAAGGTAGGCAACTGCCTAGGGCATTACTTCATTCCAGGCAGGAACGGGGTGCAAGGAGGCATGGAAGGGGCTACATTTTCCACTGAAGGTCCCATTGGGGTTATTTTGCCTAGGGCACCAGAAAACATTGTCCCAGTCCTGTCTGTCCCTATAGCAGCTGCTTTGGATTCTATGGCTGTAGTAATTCCCTTGCAAAGCAAAGACTTGACCAGTGCCTCTACTATAAATAGGTGTGTGGTGTAAATTGTGTTTCAGGCTGAAGCAATAATCTTACTTGTGACCTGCAGATTGTATTGGTCAAGCCTCCACTTTCAGCCGAGAGCCTCCATTATCTGCTGGGAGCCTCCACTATCAGTCAGGAACCTCCAGTATCAGCCATTAGGCTAAAATATTAGCCTGGAGTCTCCTCTATCAACCTGGGGCCTCCACTGTCAGCTAGCTGCCTCCACTAACAGCCAGGAGCCTCCTCTATCAGATTGAGAACTCCACTACCAGCCAGGAGACTTTGCTACACTGGAGCCTCCCATCAGCTGGGAGTCACACGAACTACGACCTCCCTTCTTGGAAACCCTTTTCTATCAGCCAGGACCTCCCCCTAAAAGCGGGGGCCTCCTTTAGCGCCCGAGCCCCCACTAACAGCTGAAAGCCCCTTACATCAAAATATACCTCCACTTTTCTGGAGCCTCTTCTATTAGCTGGGAGCCTCCACTATCATCTGGGTGGCTCCACTATAGGACAGGAGTCTCCTTTGTTGTCCAGGTGCCTCGACTATCGCCAACCTCCTTGTCTGTTAGGAGCCTCTTTTATCATCCAGGTGCCTCCACTATCCCGTGACCCAACATTGCCAGGACCCCATAAAAGCCCGGGGCATTCTCTCCATCTGTAGCCCCATATCACTAGAACCTCTATATCAGCCAGGAGTCTTCACTATCAGCTGGGAGTCTCCATTATCTGCTAGGAACCTCCACTATCAGCCGGAGCCTCCACTATCATCTGGGAACCTCCTTTATTAGCTGGGAGCCTCTACTATCATTTTGTCCTCCACTATATTTTTTTTTTGGAGAACTCAACACACTAAATCCAATGGGCCCTTGCATATTAATTTTATTCATCCATTCATTCTATGTCTGTCACTACCAAAGCCAACCCCAGACGTTTGTGTTGTAAAATGGAGGGACAAAGGGATATCCCAAAAAACTAAACCCTATTTCCAAAGAAGGTGACCATAATTTATAATTAACACCAACAAAAGCAATATTTTAAAGAGACAAACGAGGCTTCCCCAAAACCCCGAAATAAAAAAAATGGCTTTATTTAGACTAATCCTACCTTTTTGTGTATACAGCTCCTTTGAAGAGTTATGTGACTACAGATTACAATCAACCCCTGTATAGTCTGATACTGCAGTAATGTGATACTCCACTCATTCTGCCTTCTCTGCTACTGAGGGAGCGAGTGAATCTAGGATCCAACTAGAAAGCAAACATAGAAACATTGTAGATCCCATCAGGACTATTAATCTTTTATTTTTTTTGAATTTTAAAAATTTTTAAAATTTGTTTTCCTTTTTTAGTAATGCATCAAAAAATAAAATAATTAGCTGTAAAGCCATACCTCACTAAATGTCATAATTGTCTTTTTTTTAATTTTGATTTTTGTTGTAGAAAAATGAGGTTCTTTCTGTTGGTTTTTCGAGCCAAGCTCTGCTCTGTCCCGGGGTCTTCAGTCAGTCAACACCAAAATGACGGGCACAAGGATCCAAAAACAAGTAGCGTCTTTCTCAAAAATTTTCCCGGGGGAAGATTTCCACAACGGTTGCTCCCCATCCCAAAAATTAATAAAAGATTCTCCATCACAAAACCAAAGGTAAGTGTCTCCGGGGTTGTCTGACTGGTCTCACTAAATGACAAGGGGAGCACCCCTATTATTCCAGGAAAACCTAGAAGAAGTTTTATGAGTTATTAAAGAATTTACGGGGTAAGTCCTCACTAAGGGGATCTTTTGATCCCTATCAAAGGAACCCATGGGGACTTTTACAGAATGAACAGTTTTATAAACTTCTGGTTGGCTATGAGGGATCCCATGCTTATCATTCTGTTTGTCACAATGTTGCCATGTTTTTTACTTTTTTATCAATCAGCCAAGAGTGATAATCTAGCTACATTGCCCATTGGAGGGTTGTAGTCAGAGGGTGTAGTAGGCTAATTGAGGTCCCATGACAGGTCCTTTTCACTATCCTTACTTCAATGATCCTGTTTCACCTTTCTGTTTGCTTTAGTGGACAATCCTCCATGATGATGTCATCACTGTCTGCCAAAGTGACACACTATTGGAAGGACAGGTTTGGGGATTGGCGGCCATGGGGAGTCCCTGTCAGTATGGGTAGCATGTTATAGTCCCTATATTAAAACCCCGTATTGGGCTCTATCACATTGGTTTCTATGTGGGGAACCTTTATGAGGCTTCTTTATAACATTTATCTTCTATTAATGTTTTCAAAACTGGACTGGTCCCAAAAAAAGTCCTTTAAAAAAATCATAACTTTTATAGTAGACCTATGAAAATGCTATTTTTAACTTTTTTGTGTGCTGTAACTATCTTTCTTACACACAGAAATTGTTTAACTTTGAAAATGACAACATTTTTCAAACTTCTCACAACATTTTGATATTTTTAACAAATGAACAAGGGCCATATAAATGAAAATTTCTTACTTACTTAAAGCACAGTGTAACATGAGAAATAAATCTGTGAATCACAGGGATGGGTCAAAGCATGTAAAGTGACCTGTCAGATTTGAAAAATGGGGCTCTGTCTTAGAGGATAGAAGTGGCTGCAGTGGTAAGGGGTTAAGGGTGTCTTGTATTTTTTCTGTACAGGTCATGCCCCAATGCTTGACCAAAAAATTATCACGGGGGGTTTTCCCACCAGGTATTGTATTCAATCATCCTGACCAACTCTCGGATTTGTTTTTAAAAACATCAACACACTGGAAGAGTGTGACGGCAGACTGAGACAGGTGGTCCACCACACAGAGGATCCGGTCACATGTTGTAGGTGACTGGCATCGCGATGGAGGAATAACAGAGCCCAGACAGGGTTGAACTCAGCAAAAAACCCCCAAAAAGATGGGGGGGCCAAACCTCCTTTTTTTATACCCCTTGAAAACAGTGTGTAACTTTTAAAGAATGGCCCCCCAAACCCCGGCAGGATATTTTTTCTTTTTAAACTTTACTAAAACATGAGTGATTAAAAAAATTTTTTCCACAAAGGTATTACTAAACAGGTTTGTGATTAAGTTTTAAATTAAATACGGTCCTCTTCCGTGGCAAGCCTGCATGGGGGGAGACCTTCCCCCACAATCCCGGTTTTTCTGAGACCAAACACCCAGCTTTTCTATTGGGGAAAATTTTGCAGAGGCCTGGAAAACCCCTTTCTAAACTAAATGTGTATTAACACCCTCCACCAAACCTCCCCACAGAGCAGGGGGGACACACTCTCTGCCTCCTCACTCTTCCCCCAAACCAACGTCCTCTCGGGCCCCTCCCAACTCCCCCCTTTTTCCTCTTCCTGCCCCTGTGTCCCCCCTAAAACACCCCCCCTTTGTAATCGGGGCAACTACCACACGCATTTCAAATGTTCTGGCCCCATCTACTGGGTGAGAGGACTTATTACACCCCCCTTTTAAAAAACCCCCCAAAGGAAATTTATCCGTTGGGGGGAAAGCCCCACTCCCCCTCAACTGGGGCATTTGAGGAAAATGGGGTACTCTTTTGGGAGGCAGGTGGTTTGGGCCCCTAAAAAAAGTACATGGTCCCCAACGGGTTTTCCGATGAAAAAATTCTTGTCACCCCTTGCCCCCTTTCCCGGGCCCCCTTTTTCAAAAGACTGGTATATTGGGGTTAAATTGGGGGATAAATTTTGTAGCCCCAGTGGTTCCCATCCCCAAAACATATTTTTCCCTTTTTTCCCCGGGGCGACTTTTTCCTTACCATTACTCGTTTCTCCACTGTGAAAAGGGAACCCCTCTATCTTGATTCCCGCCAACCCCCGGGGACCCCCTTTTCCCGCGAAAAACCGGGTTCATTTTTTTTCTTGGACCTTTCTGCGAGGGTTTCCCCCATCCAAAATTTGGGGGAGTCCACTTTGGTTTTTTTTTTCCCCCCCTTGGGACCATCTGAGACTAAACGGGAATCTTCCATTTTTCCGAAACATCAGCAAAAAAGGGTGAATATCCCGGGGTTTTGATTTAGGTATTTTTTTATGGGCCCCCACACCATTCAGCCAAAAAGCCCGCCCCCCTTTTCCTCTTGTTTTCCTTTCTAAGGCCCCTTAACATTTCCCAGCAAGGTTCCCTGTTCATGCTTTCCCCAACCCCGTCTTCCCTTTTAGGGGGGTAAGGAGTGGTCCGTGTCCCTGTTTTGGGTTTAAGAGACGACACTTTCTTTAAATCCCCTTTTCCCCCTCAAAGCGGGCCCCCTGTTTGGGAATGTAGTTTGATTGGGGCACCCTTAACATTAGAATGAATTCTTCCCAAGGCCAAGGGGGCCGGTCTCCGCGTTTGGCCCGGGGGTTTGGGATTGCCACCGCAAATTTGGTGAAGGGGTCGATTATAACCAACAGATTTTTTAAATTTCCCCGTTTAGATTCCTCCACGTAAGGTAGCCCCATCATGACCAGAGTGGGGAAAAAACAAACTAAATTTTCCCTCACGGGCCCGCCTGCTGTTCCATGGCTCTTCCCTAACCCATTTTTTTCAACATCTTTTGCATACGTTCTCTTTTTTTTTGGGGTTTTTTCCTCATGTGAGGGGAAAATAGTCCCTCTGTAGCCACTAAAAAGATCTTAGCGGGGCCCAAAAAATGCCCCTTTTTCTCGTGAAACCCATTTGGATAACCCCCTCTCCCTTTTTGGGAAAGGGTTTACCACCACTTGCCGGGACAGTGAAAATTTTCCCGAGGGCAGGTGAAATTGGGGGGTAAAAGTCCCCCCTTCTCGGACCATCAGTTGCCCCTTTCCCGTTTCCCCATAGTTCTTCCCTTCCGGCGACAGGCATTCCTTTCCTCGGGCGTGGGACATTGATTCAGCTGGACCCAGCCCGCCCCTTCGTATCTGGGGGTACCCCCCTGTCGATTTTCTCCAGTCTTCGACTGTGCCTCCAGTCCACCCTTCAGTATTTTTGGGCCCAAAAAACAGTGCTGACCTCTGGAGCAACCCGGTGATTGAAGTTAGGAGTCTCATTTCCTCCCGTTCTTCCCCGGTAAACGCCGTTTGGGGTTTTTTCCACGGTGTTACGGGACAGTGCTTCTGCATTATTGTTTTCTCCCCCTTTGGACGATACCGCTTTTTGGGAATTTTGTATTTCCCCTGAGCTGGGCCATCCCCCTGCCCAAAAGGGCCCCAAATTTGGGTGTATTCAGTTGCCCCCCAGGGGGGTTTTGTCGGCCCAACCAGGGGTTAAACTTTGCCCCTGTCAAAATTTCCCCCAAATTTTTTTCCCGTTAGGGCCCAAACCCACCCCCCAATAACTCTAGTTTGAAGGAGTATAATTATCTGTTTTTCCTCTCCCCTTCTCCCCAGATTTCCTTTTTTTTTTTTTAAAAAAAAAAAAAACAAAAAATTTTTGGTTTTGGTACCTCTTTTGGGCCCCCCCCCTGAAATTTTGGGTAAACAGTCCCAAACCCTTTGGGAGACTCCCGTGGGTTTGAACACAAGCAAGTAAAGTCTGCAAAAGCAAACAAATTGGGGCATTAGTTTTTTAACCCTTTGGGAAGGGCCCTTTCAAAACCCTTTAAATTCCTTTGGAAGTTTTTCTGCGCTTGGCCTCCTCCGGGGCCGCCCCCTGGAAAGAGCAAAATAACTGGGGGGCAATTTTGCCCAAAGCCCTTTCAGGCCCCCCGTCGGAAAGTTACAGTACCCTAAAAGGGTCCAAGGAAAATCTCAGTTCTTTTGGCTGTGTGAGGGGGGGGCCCAAAGTTTGCACTCCCCGAACTTTGGGGGTCTATGGGTGTCCCCCATTTTTGGGGGGGAACTACATGCCCTTAGGTATTTGTACTGTCCTAAACAGAAGACTTTTAGAGGGTTTCAACTTTAAACCCCATGCACTTTTAAACCGGCTAGCACTGGGACCAGCTTTCTAGGTTTTTCCGGGCGAATTTTTGGGTGAGAATTAATGATGTCGTCCAGATAATGAGCAAAATTTTCCGTAATTCAAATCCCCCAAGCCACATTTCCATCAACCTCTGAAAATGTTCCCAGGGGCATTTTTCAACCAAAACGGCATGCTTTGAAACTCAAACAGCCCCCTTAGGAGTAAAAAAAGCTGTCTTCCCCTGGTCCTTCTCACAATTGGGACCTTGCCAGTAACCACTGGCTAGATCCAGATTTGGAGAAATACCGAGCCCGTCCTAGGGACCCAAGCGAATCTTCAATGCGGGGTAAGGGGTAACCCACCCCTCACCGTGCAAGCTTTAAGACCCCTTATAATCGACACAGAAGTGGAGAGCCCCACCCAATTCTTCTTTACTAACCGATGGGCCCCGGGGCCCAGGGGCTCTTACGGGGCTGAAATCACCTGTTGCCCTGCCATTTCCCTTTAACATGTTCTTGACCCCCTGAAAAAGGGGTTTGGGCCCCGGAATCTGTCGGTAACGCTGCTGAACCGGAGGGGTGTCCCCAGAGGGGAAATCTCGTGCCCCCAAAGGGTCTGCGTGGGGCCTGGTCGGGCCTCATGATGGGAAAAAGGGCCCCCATAGGGGCCGCCAAAACCCAAGGGAAACAACTTCCCCTTTTTTTTCTACCGTAAAATTGGTCTCTTCGGGGAACACTGCGTTCATGACACTCTCAACTGGGGGTAAGGGGTTCTCTGCCCTTACCTGGCACGGGGTTTTACTTTTCCCGCTTCCCTCTCGGGCCACCCCCTGCCCCAAAATGGGCCCTGCCCAAAGGTCTGTACCTTTTGTACCGGGTAAAACCTTTTGCTATGTTTTTCTCGCCGAAAGTCAGTGTCACTGCATGATCTTTTACATTCATGCCCCAAAACCCAGAAACCCCGGCCAGGGCATACGGCACACGGGAGTCCCCATCCCCCCTGCTACTCCTTCCATCTGGGGGGCCGGCTCAAACATCACTGTATTCCCCCTGAAACTTCCAAATCTGTCCCTACAGGCAGGGAGATAGCAACTCGTGCCCCCCCCCCTGAAAATTTTTGGGTTGAGAATGGGGGTTCCCCTAAAACTCCCCCAGTGGCCCGGGGGGCCCCCTTCCCAGCCCCAAATTTTTATCCCCACGTCGGAAAGCCCGTGTAAACCCTGATGGGGTGGTCGATGATCGGGTTTACCCGCTTCCATACTTCGGTCCCACTCAGGGGCCATCAGCCCGTCAATGGTTTGTAGTACATTCAAACCCGAATAAATGGTACTTGTGAACCATATTGTTCTGTACACCACCCCCCCCTTTTTCCTTTTCCCCGGGTTTGGTCCCCAGAGCTAAATTTGAAAGGGTTGGATGACCCCTACAATCTGAATAGGAATTTTTATTAGGGGTTTTTAAGACTCACCCAGGGGGCCCGCTGTTTTTAAAAACATGGGGGTGGGAAACTGTCTCTAAAAAAAGCCGCCCTAGCGGGGTGGGTGACTTGCAAAAAGGCCCCCGTATCCACCAGGCAGGTAAATTTCCCCCCCTTTTAAACCCGGGCCTTTGTTTTACCGGGCTCCCCCCAATTTAATTCTTTAGCCCCCAGCTTTGGGCATATCTCACCATTTCCTCCTGAGGTTCGCCCCACAACCGCAGTCGGATCTAGTTTAAATCCCCCCTTTTTAGAGTTTTACCCGACGGGGGCGTTTTTTTCCCTTGGTGGCCCCTTTTTCCACTCCCCAAAACCTCAGTCTGTTTTCTCTCATTCGTGTAGGCCCTGTCTTCGGGTGAAAACTTCCCCCCTTGCGGGGCCCCCTGGGCCTTGGGATGTTAGTCTACTACCTTTAGTCGCCAAAAATCCCTTGAAATTCTCTCCCGCGCTTCCTCCAGGGGGGAAATTTATTCTTTGCTCCAGTGTATTCTCTCGGGCTTTGGGGCCACCTCAGCTTGTGGCCCCCAACCCCGGTCGCCCCCCACCTCCCCTCCCCCTTTTTTTTTTTTTTTTTTTTTCCCTTTCCCAAAGTGATCGTTTTCCCTTTTAAAAACCTTTGGGGGAAGGTCAAGTGGGGGTCCCTTTAAACTCGCTCCCCAAGGTCCTTTCCGTAGGGGGGCTGAAATTCTCAATCCTAGCAAAATTGATTGCAAGGGAAACTCTGTAAAGGCGAAGGGTGCCCGCGCCATTTTTTTTTTTTCCTTTGCAAAGCCAAATCATAAGCTCCTGGACCGTTTGCATTTTTGGGGGAGCGTCTCGTTCTCTTTTGACAAAGATTTAAGAATCTTTTCCCTTTAAAATGCTTCTGACGAGACGTCTTCCCCTACAAAAACCATAGGATATTTAGGATCTGCTCAAAACTTGGCCCCTTTTAAATTTCCCCGAGTGAAAACATAATGTTTTCCGTGCTTCTCCCCTTTAAGGGTACTCAGTGGCCCAAATTTGCTTTCGATGTGGGGCATGTTTCAAACCGGGCAGCCCCTTCCCAGTCTTTTTTTTCCAATCTTCGAGCGAAACTTGTCACCACTAAACTTGGGTTAAATGGCCCCCCGTAAAAGCGCCCACCCGGGGCTGTAGGTGAGACCCCTGGAGAGGCGGAATAAATCTGTCAGTCGCCCCTATCCATAACCCTCCCGTCGCAAATACGGGCCCAAAATTTAAAAAACGGGCCAAAACCAAACCCAAACAGGATAATTTTTTTTCTATACTTTACTGAACAAAGTGATTTAAAAACAGTTCACAAAAGGTATTTCTCAAAGGTTTGTGATTAAGTCTTTCAATCTCGTAGCGGTTTTCCTTTCGCGGCAAGCCTTCATGTGGGGGGACTCCCCTCTCCCACAATGCGTGTTCAGACCAAAAAAAGCAGCTTTCCCATTAGGCACTTTCCCGAGGCACTGGTAAACCCTTCTATACTGATGTGTAGTAAAAAGCTCCCCCAAAAACCCCTTCACAGAGGGAGGGGGACCCCCACTCTCGCCCCTCACCTCTCCTCCCACACGTCCTCTCTGGCTCCCAACTCCTCCCTTTCCTCTTCCCGTCCCTTTTGGTCCCACCCCAAAACCCCCTTTCCCCCCGTAAACCCCAATACCACACTCAAACTCAAATGTTTTTGGCGCCATCTACGGGTGAGAGGACTTAAAAACAGCCCCCTTTTTACATAAACCCAAAAAGGAATGTGATTGGTTAAACCTTCATTTTTAGAGGTTTTTGAGATTCAAAAAAACAACTTTTTTAGACAAATTTTGGCCCACTAAACAAATGTTTTCCACACGAGTATCTTATTTTTAACAAAACAAAAGGCTAATAGCTAGGTAGTTTTTACGAGAGTCAGCTAGTTTGGCAGGGGCCAGGCGCCTTTTTCTTGTTTGTGCATCCAAAAAATTAGAAACCCCATATAAAAAAGGGTCTTTTTGGGGGAGACTGACAACTCCTTAATCATTTCCCTCCTCTTGTTTCAATTTCTGAGGGCACACCGAAGAATCTTCTTCTTGTGACAGGGGGTTTCCTTTTACAGGGCCCAAATTTAAAGGTGTTTTTTCGTTGTCAAGTTAAAAAGTTATTATTTGGGGATGGGTGAATTTTCCCGGAAAATTTGGTTCGTTTTAAAATTTTGGGGACGAATCACGTTTAAAAAAAAGCTTTTCCCGGCTGCCCCAGAGCCCTGCGGGTGCCCCAAAAAGTTGTGCCATGCTTTTAAATTTTTAGGGGAGCTTGGTTTGGTCTTATACAAAAGTTGTGTTTTAGTATGACACGAGATGGGCCGCCGCCCCCCCTCTTAGAATCGCTTCACTATAAAATTTCCCCGGGCCAAATTAAGAGGGGAAAACGACCAAAAAAATGAAGGGGAAATGTAGTGATAAAATCATGGCTGCGACAGCTGGAAAAAAAAAAAAGCTGGGGGCTCAGGTGGGAAAAATCAGTGACAGAGTGTGGAGGTGCGGCGGCAGCCACCCGCAGCATGAGGTCCCGGGCAGTTCCCCAAAAGATAATTTTGGAAAGGGGGCAAAAACAGGAGTAGGGCCCCAGACTGGCACAAGACACAGTGGGGTAGGTTACGGCAGCCCGCCACAGCCCGTACATGAGGTCAGACAGTGGCACAATGCAGTGTGTAGGTCAGGCACAGCCACGCAGAAACAAAAGGTCGACACTGGCCCCAAAAAGACACAGTGTGTAGGTCCAAAGGCCCGCAGCCCCCAGCAGCAGCATGGGTTTAAACAGTTGAAAAATGACATTTTGGAGGTGGCAAAAACAGGATAAAGGCCCCAGGTGGGACCAAAGACACAGTGTGGAGGTCAAGGCAGCAGCCACAGCCCGCAGCATGAGGTCAGACGTGGCACAAAAGAAAAATTTTGGGGTGGCAAAAAAAAGGAAAAAGGCCCCCAAAAGGGGGGGCCCAAAGACAGAGTGTGTAGGCCAAAGGGAGCAGCCAAGCAGCAGCATGAGGTCAGACAGTGGCACAATGCCCTTCTGGAGGTGGCCAAAAATGGAGTAGGCCACAGGTGGGACAATGACACAGTGTGGAGGTTACGGCGCCCCGCTACACAAACAAACATGAGGTCCGACAGTGGCACAATTACAGAGTGTGTAGGGCACGGGCCCTCAGCCACAGCCCGCAGCATGGGGGTCAACAGTGGCACAATGACAGTGTTTGGGCACGGCAGCAGCCCCACAGCCAAACATGAGGTCAGACAGTGGCCCCAATGACACAGTGTGGGAGGTCATGGGAGCCCCCACACAGCAGCATGGAGGGCAAAAGTGGCCCCCAATGACATTCTTTGGGGGTGGGAAAACAGGGATAGGCCCCTGGTTGGCCCCATTTAAGAGAGTGTAGGTGAGGGGGGGGGGGGGGGTGGGGGGGGGGGGGGAGAAAACATGAGGGGCAGACAGGGCCCCCAAAGACATTCTGGAGGTGGGGGAAAACAGTGTAGGCCCCTGAAATGGCACATTGACAGAGATGGAGGTGCGGCGGCAGCAGCATGAGGTAGGGCAGTGGCACAATGACATTCTGGAGGGGGGCAAAAAAAAAAAATAGGCCCCCCAGAGTGGGGACAATGACAAAAGTGTGTAGGGCACGGCAGCAGGGCCCCAGCAGCAGCCCTGAGGTCAGACATGGGCACAAACAAAAGTGTTTAGGTCACGGCAGCAAACCACAGCAGCCCCCATGAGGCAGAAAGTGGCACAATGAAAATTCTGGAGGTGGGGAAAAGCAGGAGTAGGCCCCAAGGTGGGGCAATGACACAGTGTGGAGGTCACGGCAGCCCCCACAGTACGCATGAGGTCAGAAAGTGGCACCCAAAGACATTTTAGGTGGCAAAAAAGGAGTGGCCCCCGAGTGGCAAAAATTACAGAGAGTGGAGGTGCGGCGGCCCGCAGCAAAAGTCAAGACAGTGGAAAAATTTACATTCTGGAGGTGGCCCAAAAAAAGGAATAAAGGCCCCCAAGGGGGTGGCCAATGACAGGTGTGTAGTCCGGCAGAGCCACAGCAGCGCATGAGGTCAGAATGGCACAATTAAAATTCGGGAGGGGGCAAAACAGGAATAGCCACAGAGTGGCACAAGACAAGTGTTGGGTCAGGGCAGCAGCCCAGCAGCACATGGGTCAGAAAGGGGGACAATCAATTTGGGGGGTGGCAAAAATGGAGTAGCCCCAGAGGGGGAAAATACAAGAGTGGAGGTGACGGCGGCGGAGAAACGCATGGGGTCAGGGTGGACAATGACAATTTTAAAGGAACGGCAGCACCCACAAAAGGGCGCAGAGGTCAGACAGTGGACTTTTTTTTGCAGGTGTGGAGGTGGGTGGCAATCCCAGTCCCTGGTAAAGATGGTTGGTGGCAATGGAGAAACTGTCAGCAATTTTTGGACAGGGGGGGGGGATCAAAAGTGGCTGAGGGAGTATTTGAACCCAACTATTTTTACAGTTTGGGTGAGGGTCATGGTGATGTAGTCGACCCTAAAGGAAATTTTGTGTGGGAAAAACCGGCCGTCCACGCCTGATTCCTCTTGACAAAAAGGGCAGTCGTTCACTTTTTCCCGGGGCAAGCGGGTTCTCCTTGGGGGGGTTTAAAATGGCCCCCGCCCACTGAAAACCGCTTGATGCCACACTTGGCCGGCGGGCAGTTCTCCACTGCAAACTGGCAAGTTGCGCCACACATCCAGTTTGGCGCCCCCGTAGTCCAGCCCGGGTTTTTAACTGGGGGTTTGGGAGAGTGCTTTTTCCCAAATAGGCCACATGTTGGTTTGGGTCTGCTCCGGGCCTGGGTGCGTGCTGGGACTGCCCCCTCACTGGCGGGTAAGGAACGCTCATCAGTGCTCCGATAGGTTGCTGCTGATGGAGGGTACTGCTCCCCCCCCCCACCCCTTCCCCCCCCAGCCGCGGGAGTTAGTACGCTGAAAAACCCCCCGGTAGACCTGTCAGAGGGGGGGCGATGCCGCACTAGGAGCGGCCCCCTGACTACGGGGGATTTTTCCCCATAGTATTTGAGTTTGTCCTCCTCTCCAAAAAGCGGGGAAAAAAGGGCCCCATTTTGGACCGGGACGAGGGCCAATGGGTGGAGAGCCCCAATCATCCCCCTGCGGATGCTGCTATTCGGCTGTCACTAGCCAGGGAAAAACAGCAGTGCGGGCCATTGCACAAGTGACTCCGAGGGGGTCCCTGCCCCCTTCCACTGTATACTGCCCGGTGCTTGCGGGGGATCTGCCCCGTCTTCCCCATCTCCATCACCTCCTCCAGCTGTCCTGCTCTCCCCTCTTGTCAC
>JAODAL010072789.1:0-14977 GCA_025379985.1 Phyllomedusa bahiana
GTCGGGGTCCCCTTTGTGTAACTTGTGTCTGGGATTTCAGTGTCTGCCCTAGCTGTTAACCAGCGGGGGCCCACTATTGTCCGGGATGGGAGGGAAGGGCGGGCAGCTCAGAAGGCATCGGCCCGTGTGAGGTTAGGAAATGGCCGTCAGGGGAGTCCCAAGGTTTAGGGCTAACGGACTTTTTGTTGGCCGGGTTTAGGTATTTGGCTTAGGGTTTTTAGAGTCTCCCCCAAAAGGGAAAAGAAATTTTCTTATCTGGTCTTTTTTGCTCTGTAGGTGAGGACCAGGCCGCATTTTCGCACGTCAACCTCCGGGGGCCCGGGGAGGGAGCAGCTGCACAGGCCCTCTTAGGGTTCCGCTTCTCGCCGCGGCGATGGGGGAGCTCCGTTCCGCAAGAGGCTTGTGCTGTGCGGCGGGGCAGCCCAAATGTCACGCGCAAGCCGGAAGCTTCAGTATGGCGGGAGGGGAAAGCCGGCTCGAGTTCGGATCGGCGCAGGTAGCTGTTTCTCTTCCCCCATTTCCCCGGTCCGCCTGCCTAAAGGGGAAGGGCCCCGGGGTATAAAGGGCGAGGTAAGCGGGCGGAGTTTTAACCGCTCGGAGCTTTTTTTTCCCTTTCGAGGCCCGGGATGCGACAGAGCACCACCGGGGCCCTCGTGCATCACGGGGGCGCATTCTGGTCTGGCTCCAGCCCGCTGAGAGTGAAGACTGGGCACTTCGGATTGGAACACCGTTGTCAAGGGGATCTCTTCGGGGTCGGTCCAGGCATTTTCAAGCCTTAAAGCAGATTTGGGCTTTTTGGCCGGTTTTTGTTGGGGTCTCCCCAGCTGCTCTCACTCACGTTTCCCCTCCATGCAGGGCCAGCCACCCCCCGGGAACCTTTGGGAAATTATCCTACGTTAGAACGTAAAAATTGCAAATCAAAGTTCACAGAGTCAAATGAGAAAGCAACTTGGTGTAGATGAATTGTTGAATCATACTGAAAACAATAAAAAGCCCTAGGTATTTTTACAGTAGAAACCAAGACAAAAGCAGCAGGGGAATGTCAGCCAGATACACCATCAGAAACTTGCCACGTGTATTTGCACAACCACCCCCATCATATGTTGAGCCCCAAGTCAGCGCCACTGCCCCAACATATGTGTCTGCTACCACCCCTGGGCAAGAATTATCAGAACCAAGGGGAGGAAAAGTTTTTCTGAAGTGGAGGGAGAGCTCCTAATCACTCCTAAAATCAATGCAAGGGAAATACATGGAATGGCTGAAGAACACTTTTTACCTCAAGCCTCAGCATACCCGGTTAGAGAACAATTTTTGCCATGCACAGGTGACCAACAGGATAGGAAAATTGCTCAGCATGTTCCATGAGCTCCTGGAGAGATGAAGGGGTTCCTTTCATCTATCTTTAGGCACAAAACAATCCATATGGGTTTGTAAATGAGTTGTACATTTTGATCAGTTACAATCCCACATGGAGAGACATGCTGCAGAAAATAAGAGAAGTAGCAGGTCAGATTAACACTGCTGCTCTCTGCACCAAACTCATCCTGCCACTAAATCCATCAGAACAGGAACATTCCCCTTAAAAGGCCTTAGAATATGTCAACCAACATAGAGCTAAAATCAAAGAAGTTTTTTTCTCTACAATCTTGTGTTCAGGTAACAAATATCCAAAAAAAAAGCTAAAAAACAGTTGAATATTATTTTGAAAGTGTTAGACAGTGGCAGCCTAGATGATCAAGGAATGGGAAAGAAGCTGACCGTCAAATTGGTGGCTAGATAAAATAGGGAGATCCATGACAAGCTAGTCTCTGCCCATTCTGATTGGCGTGACAAAACAGTTTCAGCATTAATGAGTTTAGCTAACTCAATCCAATGGAACATTCAGGAAGTGCAAGAGAAGAGGTTCCAGAAAGTAATGATAGCAGATATATCCTGGAAATCCAATGAAAGCAATTCCGAGGAAACAGAGGACCCAGAAAAGTGAACTGCTACAACTGTGGGTGACTGGGCCATTTTGCATGAAGTTGCCCAGCTCCAAAGAGGGAGACACAGGGAACAATTGACATGAAGGCCTTCCAGTGTTACCAGTCATCTCTAAGAGCAGTGGAGGTGATGCTTTTGTCCACCTGACCCTTTCTGATATGCCCTATCACTCTGTTAAGTGTCTGATGGGTACTGGAGCAGCCCACAGTGTTCTCAAGAGATCAGAAGCACCCAATTTAAAAATTACAGGCCACATAGATGAAGAAGGTTTAGGGGTAACACTGTCACACTGGGAGAGACTGAGGAGCAATCAGCCTAATAGACAGCACACTTTCTTTTGTTCTCAGTTACACTGTTCTTTGCAATTTGCTGGGTAGAAATTCTCTGACGAAAATAAAAGCAAATTTTCACTACACAGAAGATGGACCTAAAGTGAATACATCAGTGGGATCAGAGGACGATATTACCATAGAAAGCCTGATCTCTCTGGTGCCAGTCCATGCTCCACCAAAACAGGGAATTTCTCATGATCTCAGAGATTTCAAAGGATGTTCGGGCCATCAAAGGTGGTTCAGTGGGCCTGATAGCACAAGCAGAATGAGTGGTCATAAAGCTCAAACCGGGAGCCAAATTTTCTAGAGTCCTTTAGTATCCAGTGTAAAACAAATTAATGGTGTAAGAGACAAAATCAAAAACTTTGTGAGCCAGAGGATCCTGACTCCAATAAAATCACCTGTTAATACCCCCCTGTATCCCATTGCAAACTAAGACAGTAAAACTGCCAGGGAAACTAGGACAGTACCGTCTGGTCAATGGCCTAGGAGCTGTGAACACAATAACTCAAGAAGTTTCCCAACTGTTGCCAAATCAAAATGTTCTTCTAGGAGATATTCCACCTGATGTCTTGTGGTGTAAGAAGTGCATGATCTGTGTTAAGCACAATCCAGGCAAAATGGCAAAAATAGAGATGAAACATCTTGTAAAACCTGACTATCCATTCCAGAGATTACAAATAGACTACATCTATCTCCCCATGAGTATGCCTTGGTGTGTGTGGACATGTTTTCCTCATGGCTAGAGGCCTGGCCTGTTGCCAAGGCAATAGATAGTGTGACAGATAAAAAGTTGATATCTGATATTGTGTGCAGATCTGGTTTACCGTAAACAGTGGAGTCTTATCGAGGGGCTCATTTTACAGGACAACTGTTTGCAGAAATGTTAAAAGGTTTAATTCTTACATATTTAGACCACAATTTCCTAAGTAATCATCAATATCGTCCCTGAGACTAATTATTTTTATCTCTCAGGATACAACACCTTGAGGGACTGTTACAGTAATCTGTATAATGTTATCTCCAATAACAATTTCCTTGGGAATTTTAGATTTACATATATTTAGAGCATAATAACCAGAGTCAATTCCATTTCCTTACAAAACCACTGCACACCTTCTGCCAGACAACAGAAAATATCTGCACTATTTCACCTTGAGAGGTTAATGGAGAAAACACTTGAATATGTGGGATGGATGCGATGAGCAAGAAGACTGACTTTAAATATTGCTAAAAGCAAAAAATATCTACTATCCAAATAAAGTCCCTGCCTATGTAACACAATGTTCTACAAGAGGCCTCCATATAACATGTAGGACATGAAGGACCAAGAAACAAATTCTACAACCATCACTGAGTTCCTTATCCTGGGATTCCCCGAGCTGAATGATTACAAGTTTCCTTTCTTTTTTATTATTCTCTTCATCTATTCCATGACTATATGTGAGAACCTCTTAATCATTTTACTGGTGTCCACAAGCCGACGTCTCCATTCTCCAATGTATTTCTTCCTTGGACATTTGGCATTGTCAGACATTGTCCTTGTAACAAGTATTGTTCCCAAGATGCTGGAAGTTATTATAAAAGAAGGAAGTTTTATATCTTTTGTTGAGTGTTTTTCCCAGTATTATCTTTATGGGGGAACGGTCAGCGCTGAATGTTTCTTGCTCATGGCCATGTCGTATGACCGGTACTTGGCCATCTGTAAGCCCCTACATTATATCTCCATGATGAGTGTCAAGCTTAGATACAGCCTGATCCTCTCTTCCTGGGGGCTTGGCTTTATGTTAGCACTTGTCACTCTTCTTCTTACATGTGACTTAGAGTTTTGTGGTCCGAATGTTATTAACTATTTCTTTTGTGACTTTGCTCCACTTTTAGAGCTTTCGTGCTCAGATACAACACTTCTGAATATTGAAATGGTTTTCATATCTTTACCAGTAATGATGTTGCCTTTTGTATGTATTATTATATCATATATTTATATTTTTAGTAACATTTTTGAAATTCCCTCCACATCTGGTCGGCAAAAAACCTTCTCCACTTGTAGCTCTCACTTGGTGGTTGTCTCTACCTTTTATGGGTCTATGCTCACCATCTACATGGTCCCTTATAGAGGACATTCACTGACTGTTAACAAATGTATCTCCCTTGTCTACAATGTACTGACCCCCTTTCTAAATCCAATTATATACAGTCTAAGGAACAAAGAGATTCAGTCTTCTGTAAGCACATATCTACTGGTTTGTGGTAAAGCCTCTTGCTGAAGAAGATAATCAAGAATTCACTTATATTTTGCAATAGGATGGGATTTATAGGATTATGTCTTCTTGATGTGATATGGAGATTCATGTTTATGTTTCTTTTTAGGATGTATAATACTTAGGCCTTTTATATATTATTGTATCTATGCATTGTCTTTGAGATGTAGGGGTTAATACCATACATTTCTGCTCATCTATTTGATTTTTTGCGTTCTGTAAAAGAAGCCTCCCTCACCCATAATACTGACCAAGCCCTTAGAAACCTTACATTTTTAAAAGGATAGTGAAAAAGAATGTCTACTATGTTTGTTCACATGGAGCTATAGCTCTAAGCTTTCTGTGTTATACAAATACTGCATTTATACAACTAGCTAGTCTCAACTGGGATCCTGGAATATGTGGTACTCTGCACCCTTTGGGTCATCACCAAGATGGGTGCACATTACTACAGTGGGGCTCCCCATTCCACTGTAACATCTGTAACTGCAGCTACGTATCATTTTATTTCATTTTATGTATTAAACCTTTCTTTTTTATATATATTCTGCTTTGCTAGTAATCATTCTTTGTCTGTCAAAAAATCAATCACTTACAATTGGTGTCAGAAGTGGGATTGACGGTCCAAGAATTATTACAATTGTTTTATTGAGAAATAGCAATGTATTTGTAAGCTGAGAGGTTTAGTTTTGGGGTAGATGACAGAAATCAAGTCCAGTTCCCTGTTGGGTGCATTACTCTTTACAAAGTGTGACTGGTATCATCAATCTTCCCGTGGACAGACACCAGTCAGTCATTGTGGTCGTGGGCCTTGTTATATCTCTTGAATGGCAGAAGACCACAGCAGATGTGGGATGGATCTGTATTTTGGTGCCACGTGATAGAGACATTCAAGTAGCACTGAAGACAGAGCAGGTAAGTTTCATAGAAACAGGACAAACAGAAGAAAGTCACATTGTAACAATGAAATACCATAGTGCCAATGTAGTTGTGGCAACAATATTTGGAAATGTTAGATTTTCAGTGATTGTGAAGGAAGTGAGTATACTGTTCAGGGATAGAAATTATACTTAGGGCGACATGTATAAATGGGACTGCATCAGAAGTCTGGCGTCTTTTCAGCCCATGAACTAGTGCAGCTCTGTTCACTATATTTATAACCAGGGGCACTCCAGTATCAGGTATGACCGCAGCACTTTGTAATGCACCTGAGATCGGGGGGTGTGCTGGAGGCATTGTACTACAACCATATGAGGCTACAGATTTATAGCTTTAGTACAGCAAATCCAGGCTCATTACTGCTGGAACAACTAGAGCACTTTAAACGTGGTTTACCTGAGCCTGAAGTGTCGGTTTTGCACTAGAATGTGCCTGATTTATGACCCACAGTAGAACAAGTGCAGAAATATTGTCGTCTAAGCGCCAAAAATCATACATGTCGCCCTAAGAGTTTACACTGACATGTCTGTGCTTTCTTCCAGGTAGATCTTCCTGATATGTTATGTACATTTAAGAGCAAAGAATTATACAATATATGTTTCATTATGTTAGAGCTTATTTTTGGCCAGTAAGGAAGAAGTATGGAAATAGATATCAGTTTAAATTAAGATCAAACTTATTTGACGTCATTGTGTTCACATCTTGATGTTGGTAACATTTGTGTTTAGTTCAATATTCTTTTTCTCCTACAGCTGTTTGATAGCAGAGACTGGTGGACGCTTACATGGGTGGGAAATGTAGTCAACCTTTCGTGTATCTGTAGGAGTAAGAAGTTTCTAGTGCAAAATGTCTGTGTGATATCACTTATTAGTGCGAAGCTCTTGGACAAATGTAAAGATAACTCAGAAGTTTTGTGGCAGTAATATCAAATCTGTCTTTAACCAAAATTGGGATTGTCGTCACTAATGTGGCTTTGGCTGCCGTGGTTGCTGAGGAACTTGGAGATTCAGGGAACCATTCTGGTGCAATACACTACGCCGCCAGGGACTCAGATCCTGCAGTGCCAGACGTGTCCCCCCTGCTTAAGCCAGTACATGTCCGGGCCCGTCTGAAGTTTTCTAGAGAGAATTTAGATGATCCAGAAGAGTATTGGGAGAATGTCATATGGTCAGATGAAACCAAAGTAGAACTGTATGGTAGAAAAACAATGCGTCATGTTTTGAGGAGAGAAAATGCTGAGTTGCATCCAAAGAACACCAGACCTACTGTGAAGCATAGGGGGGTGGCAACATCATGCTTTGGGGCTGTTTCTCTGCAACGGGACCAGGACGACTGATCCGTGTGCATAAAAGAATGAATGGGGCCATGTATCATGAGATTTTGAGTGCAAACCTCCATCTATTGAAGATGAAACATGGCTGGGTCTTTCAGCATGACAATGATCCCAAGCACACCGCCAGGACAACAAAGGAGTGGTATCGTAAGAAGCATTTCAAGGTCCTTGAGTGGCCTAGCCAGTCTCCAGATCTAAACCCCATAGAAAACCTTTGGATGGAGTTGAAAGTCCGTGTTGCCCAGCGACAGCCCCAAAACATCACTGCTCTAGAGGAGATCTTGTGAAGGAACAAATTAGTTGGGACAGCAAAAAGGCTACAGCAGTTAGGCCTGTTAAGGGCAAGGAAGGACATGCGCAGATAGCAAAAGAACGGACTTAGAAACTGGATGCTGAAGAATCAACACATGTGATTATAGAAATGCCAACGGTAACTATTCTATTTAAATAGATGATTAGATGCATTGATTCTGACGGGAGACTAACACCCTCCTATTATCTAAGATACTGATTGATGTGCCAAAACATTTTTTATAAAACTAACTAGCAAGAATAATATATATATAATATATATATATATATATATTATATATATATATATATATATTAATAATATATATATATATATATTATAATATTTTAATAATGACACAGCGTTTCCCTTTTGAAATTCAAACCATGTGGGTGAGTAGTATTTAAGGTAAAGATCCACATAGCCTCCCCATCCCAAAGTTTCTGCTCCAAATTACCACCCTTTGCTGACTTAAACACTTTTTCAATACCAAAAACCTGCAAAAGACTACTATTGTAATTATGTTTATCAATTATATGTTTAGCTACATTTGATTTGGTACGCATAGAAGTGTTGGTAATATCGTTCAAATGCTCCAAAATCCTAGTTTTGAGCTTCCTAATTGTGGAGCCTATATATAATACATTGCATATTGTACATTTAATTGCATACACCACACTTGTGGAGTTGCAATTTGATGAATTGATTAATATGAAAGATTTTTCCTGTACGAGGATCCTGAAAAGTTTGACATGAAAGTGCAAATTTACATACTTTACAAGGGTTTGAGCCAAATTATAAAAACCCTTATGGTGTAACCATGTAACTGGGGACTTAGTAGACAAATCGTTAGAGAATAAATCATTACCTAGTGTTCTTGATTTTTTTGTCACAATTTTGCAACCTTGTAAAAGAATTGTGTTTAATGTCTCATCTTCCTTCAATAACGGTAAATGGTTTAATACAATATCACTAATTTGCTTAAATTGTTGACTATATTTTAGAACTAAGTATGGGGCCGAATTGCCATAATTTCTCCTATTTTTAAATTTTTGATGTTTTTTGAGAAATTCTTCACGTCGTTTCTGTGATACAATTTTAGATGCGCTGTCTAATGACCAATTAGGGTAACCTCTAGCTTTAAGTCTGGTCCGAATATATTGTTTCTCACTTAAGTAAGAGTTCTGATTCGTGCAATTTCTCTTAGCACGGATCATTTCTCCCACTAGAATGGCCTGATGTGTATGACGGGGTGGAAGCTTTTGTAATGCAATACCATATTGCCCGAGGAATGGAGGAATGGACCAACATACCAGCAACAGTGCGCACCAACCTTGGAAAGACTTACAGAAAACTTTGACCTCTGTCATTGCCAAAAAAGGATATAGAACAAAGTATTGAGGTGAACTTTTGTTATTGACTAAATACTTATTTTCCACCATAATTTGGCAATAAATTCTTTCCAAATCAGATAATGTGATTTTCTGGATTTATTTTCTCATTTTGTCTCTCATAGTTGAGGTCGACCTATGATTGCAATTACAGGCCTCTCTCATCTTTTTGAGTGGGAGAAGTTGCACAATTGGTGGCCGACTAAATACTTTTTTTCCCCACTGTATAAATAGATCTTGGGAGAGGTTTATATATTGAGCTTTGATATATTTATACATATTTATTATGTCCTCCCAAAGCCATCTTTTCTCTGGAGAAAAGTGGCTTTAATGTCTGCACTGAGCACTGTTCCTGCATCATCACAGAAAAAGGAGAAGAAATTACAGAGATGGACCCTGGAAGTTGTAAAGGGAGGGGACAGGGTCTGTTCTTTGGTTTACTTAGGAAAGCAGTAGAGTCACCTTGGCAATAGGCCATTGGTGATGAGTAGTGATGAGCGATTGTGTCAACTATCGTTATCGATTCGATAGTCGATATCGTCAATCATCAAGACGAATTCCGATAGTCGATAATAGATTATCGCCGATGACCATTAAAGTCTATGGGAGAGGAACAACACCTTCATTCTTACACCCAAACAGGGCTGGAGAAGCTGGAATTAACATCCACAACAGTAAACTGGATACCTGCAACATCTTAGGCAACACACTAATGTTATAAAAGTCACAGAAAAAAAGTCACAGACCATTCACTATCCCTGTCTTGTACCACAGCATGACCCTTAAACCTGCATGACCCACAAATTAAAAAGTGCCAGAAGGCAGTATTATTTGAACCATCTATAAACATATGTAGTGGCTCACCTCCCGATGTCAGTCTCCTGTCATGTATGAACAGCTGGTAATTCTCACTCCTCCGTGCTCTCGGGTCCTCTGCGGCTCAGGCGGTAATCCAAACTCAAACTGAAGGACGAAGGCAGCGCCCAGCACAGGCAATGTAAATCAACATCCGGATCCGAGGATACGTGAAAGGAGAAATCTTTATTTTGCAAACATAATAGTGCAGCAGTACTTAAAAGCTAAAACCCGGGTGAAACCCGGTCTGACGCATTTCGAGCTGATGAGCTCTTGATAACAGTAACATAAAATGAGAAATTTCTCAGTTAAAAACATGAATTAGCCTATAGACATCACAGTAAGATTTTCGTCATATCCTGTGAGCTTACTAAACCATTTAAAGGAGACACAACACGGAATAAATGTATAACAATGTTGATAATAAACATATGTCGATGTTGTAATTTAAGGAAAGAACTAATAAATATAAAGTAAATCTGTCCTGTAATTAAAGCCTTTCGGGGCTCTAGTGTCTAGATTCAAAATCCAAAAGGCCGCCCTATATCTGACTTTACGTGTCCAGTCTCCACCCCTGTATGGTCTTTCCACCTGCTCATTGAAAACAAAGCCAGAACAATTACCTCCATGATATTCTAAAAAATGTCTAGCCACTCCTGACATATGTGTCTGTTGTTTTTGAATACTATAAAGATGTTCCGCTATTCTTGTCTTTAATTTTCTCATAGTGCTGCCAATGTACATCTTGTTACATATAGTGCACTCTATTACATAGACTACATGGTGGCTGTCACAATTGAGGAATTTGAGTATATTATATTTCTTTTCTTTTGTTGTGTCACTAAACACTGAAGTTTTTACCGCTCTGTTACATAAATTACAGCGAGCACCACCACAGGGGAAGAAACCTTTAAGAGAGAGCCAAGTAGTTTGAGAATTCTCAGATTTAAGGGCACTAAGAGAGATCATAGATTTGAGAGTTTCACTACGTCTAGGTATACACATTGCTCCATTCTCTAAAAATTTTTCCAAAATAGGATCCTGACGTAAAATATTTAAATTTTTATAAAAAAGGGCCCTTATTTCTCTAAAGTTTTACTGTATTTGGTAGAAAAAACCAAAGACTTTTTGATTTATAGGTGTCTGGGTTTTGTGATAATAATTCTTAAGTAATGAGTCCGGTGCGCCGAATGCAGCTAGGCAGAAGCTTGCAAAAACGGAAGCACTACAGCCCCGTGTAGTAGAGGGTAAAAACATACGCTTTATTATTCCATAATAAAATAAGCAAAACGACAAGGAAAAAGTTCACGCTGCAACAGCAGACGCCTTTCGGGCAGGAAATGCCCTTGTTCACTGCTAATCACTAAAAAAGACACATTACATTTAAAACACATTGTACACCAATCACGGTGAGTGAATGTTAACACGTGACCATAAAAGAAAAACAAAGAGAGGCTGATGTTAATAAAAGAAAACCCATGTAGCCAGCAGGTGGAACAATTAGTAAATATATAACACATCTGTTTGAAATTTAAACCTGCTGGTACTCTAGTGCCTACAGAGGGGAAGCTTGTGGACAGATGTTATCAGCAGTAAGTGAGCTATATCTATTCCCTTTTCCATGTTTGATAATAATTCTTGTTGTGTTTTAGTTTCTATTTTTTTCTTTGCTACTTCTAAGGTGCTTTCTTTTTAACCCCTTTGTCTTAATCTTTGGTCTACTATTTCCTCTACTTTTCGATAGTCTTCTTCGCTAGTGCATGATCTTTTAGCACTAACATATTCCCCATACGGAATTGCCGCCACTGTATGAGGAGAGTGGCAACTGTCAGCTTTCAAGATGGAATTGCCTGCACTGGGTTTTCTATACAGGGAAGTGATGATTCGTCCTGACTCTACATCTCCTCTCCAGAAAAGATTCAGGAAGGGTACACCTTCCTTGTTCCAATTGCTCGTAAATTTCAAATTATATTGATTAGAGTTTATGTACTCCATGAAGGGCTGTATGAGCGCTACATCGCGAGCACATATAATTAGGAGGTCGTCGATGTAGCGCCCATACCATACAACGTATTCCAAAAACGGATTATGATCATTGTAGATGACATGGTGTTCCCACCATGCCATCAATATGTTATCAAGAGAGGGAGAAGACGTAGCTCCCATAAGGGCTCCCAACAACTGTAAATAATATGTATCTTAAATTTGGGAAAAAAAAAATTTTTAAAGGGAGGTCCCTACCCCCAAACAAAAATAAATTTCCCCAAAAGAAAAGGGCTCATAAAACTAAAGGGGTTTGGAAAAAAATGCAACTGCCGCAATAGTAACTCAGGGGCAGCGGAATAAAACGACGACATCGCAACATAGTCAATTTAAAATAAACCCCCCCAAAATTGTTTTTTCCTGTAAAGCCCTTGCAAAATTTCCCTTTGGTGGTCTTTTATATACCCCGGTTTTCTCTAAACCCAAAAGGGCTGAAAGATAATTATAAAGCCAGTTGCTTTTTCTTTTCTTTTTAAAGAGCCTTTTCTAGAAATAATACTTTTATTTGACTCCAATTTTTAAATTTGGTTTTTTTTAAAGTATTTTTTTAGTTTTTTCCCCCGTTTTGATATTTTTTGTTGCAAGGGGGCTACAAGTTTCTCTTTCCATAATGTTCTGGAAAGCACCCCGACAGGTCCCCAAAAGGTTTTTAGAGGGTAAAAATCGGGTTTTGGGCATATTTTGATATTTTTTTTATCCCCTTTTCCCCCCATTAATAGGTTACGGCGGGTTAGAAAAAATTCCCTTTCTCTTTTTTAAATCCTGTAAGGCCCTTTAAACCCAAACCCTGTTCCTGAAACCCCAAATTTTCAAATATCCCCAAAATTTTTCCACAGTAGTCTTCTGAAATTTATCTTCACAAAAATTTTGGAATCGAAAAGAAATGTTTTTTAAACTTTAGAAGCCCTTCCCAATTTTTATTAAACACAAGTACAAGTCTAAAATAAATCAAAATTAGTAAAAGGGGGCAAAATTAACCCTAACTGAAGGAATTCTTTTTTGAGGGGTTAGTTAATACTGGGGGGGTTAATATAACCCCCTTTCATGCCCCTTTAAAACCTCCCCCCTGTACCCGTTTTTTCTGTTAAAATTCCTTCCATTTTTTTTTTGTTGTTGTGGGCCCCTTTCCCTCTTTTTCTGTATCCCCCCCTTTTTTTTTGCTGTTTTTGGTTTTTCTCTGCCCTAAGTGAAATGGTTTAGGGGTCCTTTCAAAATCGGTGTTACCACATCTGTGCGGTCTAAGTCTGAAAAAACTGACCGATCTTTTATCTTTTTGATGCCTCTCTTTTTCTTTAATATGGATCGGGGGGTTATTCGGTTGTCCTTTTTTTAAAAACCATGTGAATATTCTATTATTTTTATAATCTTCAATGCCCTCTTGCATTTTTTTTTATTTTAAATTTTCCATGATTGTTTTTTTCCGGGGAAAAATTTAAGGTGTCCTTTTTTAAATTTTTTATTTAGCCCTGATAAAAGGCTGTCGTTTATAAATGTTTTTCATCTTATTTTTTTTAAATTTTTTGTTTTTTGCAAAATTTAATTTGTTTTCCCGCTTTCAGTTTCAAGCTCAACTATTAGGCTAATAAGCGTCAAGCCCCCAGGGTTTTAACCCCCTTGGGTTTCCCTTTCACCATGAAAAATTTTTTGTCGCAGTGAAGGATGGTGTCTTTTTTAGGCGTATTCCCCCTAGGGGTTTATTTTTTTGTCTAAAATATGTGTTTAAAGACTGTTGATCCCCCCACACCCCCTTTAGTTCCCTTTATTTTAAACCTTTTCCAGATCAAAAAAAAATTGTTTCAAATTCTGTCCTTTTTTTTGTGTCTTTCCCCTTTTTTCTTCAAAAAAACCCGGGGTAGTTTCGCCCTGCGATCACCCGGTTTTAGATTTCTGCTGCAAATTCGCTGGGTTTTCGGGTTTTAAAAAGGGGAATGTTTTCAGCCTGCCCCGTACGTTTGCAGATACTTTTCTAGCTTTCCCTTTTACAACATGTTTGGGTTTTTTAAAAAACACTGATATTTCTGTAATGAAAAATAATTTACCATATGTTTAGCGATTCGTTGGCTATTTGGAAACCCATCATATTTGAAGTCGGCCCCCTATCGTAAAGGTTTTTTTTGATAGTGAGCGTCGATTATTTAGCGATGACCCCTTAAAGTCTATGGAGAGCAACAACCCTTCATTTATTACACCCAAACAAGGGTGGAGAACTGAAATTTAAAATCCACAACAGTCAAATGGATACAGTACATCTTTGGCAACACAAATTAAAGGGTTTTAAAAGTTTACCAAAAAAAAAAGGGCACAGACCATTCACTAAAACCCTGTCTTGTACCACAGGCCTTTACCCTTAAACCGCATCAACCCCCCAAATTGGGGAAAAAATGCCAAAGGGATTTTGATTTTAAAACCCCAACTTACTTTAACTGGACATTGAAATCCCCGTCCGGGGGCCCCAGCATGAGCCCCAAAAACCCGCTGACCCCCCCATTTAAAAAGGCCGGAAAAAGGGTCTTTTTAACCCCCATTTTTTGTTTTCACTGGACATTGACAAAACCTTTCCCCGGGCCCAGCAAGAGCCCCCAAAACCCGCATGAAACCCCCCCATTTTTAAAAAAGTGCCGGAAAAAGGATCTTTTTAACCCCCCATTTTAAATTTCACTGGACATTTTACTATTAAACCCGTCCTGGGGCCACAGCATGACACGGGGCCCGGGGTTACAGTGGGTGCGGTGAACCCAGGCTGGCGCCTCATTTTTAAAATTTAAAACGAAAGGTTTTAAAAAGCCCCCGATGACGCGCAACGAAAACTGTCTGCTGAGCAAAGGCGGAAGCGGAAGTGTGAGAACTCCCGCCTTCCTCAGTACACAGGGCAAAACCGGGAGCGCTTGTCCCCCCGAAAGAAATGTGGACCCAAATTGACTTCACTTGGAAATACTGTGGTTAACGCCCTGTTACACCCAGGTGCCCTTTTTCTTGGCATTCTTTTTTTTCATTTTTACTCAAAGTGTGGAGGAAAAAGGTCTCTTACTTTGTTTTTCTGTCCTTTCTCCCCCCCCATGTCCTCTGAATAACCTACATCTTGGGCAAGTTTTTTCCCGTACCCCCCTTGAAAAATTCAGAGGAATTTTTTTTTAAAACTATTTTGTACATGCAAGTTTTTTTAGTACTTTTTAAATTTTAAAAACACATTTTTAAAATAGGGTGGGAAAACCCAAACCCTGTCCTTTGTTTCCCTTTTTTTTTATTGTATAAAAAAAGGGGTTTTCTCAATACAGGGATTTTATAGCTATGTTTAAAAACTTGCAAAAAAAAGTTTAAATTTGCAATATGTGTCCCCTTAACAGTGCCCCACCTATTTCCCTTTTTTTTGACAGCACCATCACCCCCTTTACCACATTTATAATTGTGAAGAACAAAAAGCTGTTTGAAACAACATTTTTTTTGAAAAAAGGACCTGTATATAGCTGCATGCCCCAGCAAAATGCCCCCAGAAATTTTAAAGCATGACCCTTTAGCCCTTTGGACAAAATTTTAAGAAAAAATGTCTG
>JAODAL010072790.1:0-14977 GCA_025379985.1 Phyllomedusa bahiana
GGGGGCCCTTCCTGGGAAAAACCGGGGGCGTGGGCGTGGAAATATTCTTTTTTTTTGTTTTTTTTTCCCTAAGGCCCCCTGCTCTCTCCCCCTCTGACTCCACTGGCCCAGCAGGGAACCCAGCATTTTCCCCCCCTCAAAGACTTAAAATTTTTATTGGGGAGAAATGCAGTGGGGGCAAAACCCCCCAGCCTCCCGGGGCAGCGCGGACATGCAGTTGTGTTTCCCCAAAATTTAAGGGCCGAACGTGGGGGCCCGAAAGGGCGGGCGCCCAAAAAAGGGAAAAATTTAAAAGAAAACCGGGCCGGGAAGTCCAGGGGCCTTGAGTGGGTTTTGGGGCCGGGGGTGGGTTGAAGGGGTGCAAAACCGCTTGGGTAAAGGTTGCGTAACCACGGTTCCCTGTCACAAAAGTCCCTTTGCCCGGGGGCAACTTGATGGCGGGGCGCACACAGGCCGTCCGAATGTTGTTTGGGGGGATCAGGGTTGTTGTTTGCGCTGGGGGCCCTGAGAAAAAGGTGGGGAAGCGTGGAAAGGGGGTTCCCCCCATTGGGCGGGAAAGGGGTTTGTTGAGGTGCATGCTTTTCCCCCGGTTTTGCGTGGCTGGGGACCTTGAAGGGGGGGAAAAAAGTCATTAAAAAGGAGAAAAAGAAAAAGAAAGAGAAGGAAAAAAAAAGAAAAAGGTTTAAAGCATGGTTAGATGATCCGTCACCCGGGGTTTGCAGAAAAGTAAAGAGCAAAATGAAAAAGGCCCGGGCTCTGCCTACGGCCACACCACCCTGAAAAACCCCCCAAACTCGCTGACTGGAAAAGCTAAGCAGGGCCCGGCCTGGTTAGTACTTGGATGGGAGACCGCCTGGGAATACCAGGTGCTGTAGGTTTTTTCCCTTTTCCCCCTTAAACCCCAGCAGGGGTCACTCCCCCTCTGGGCCCGTCTCTCCTTTCCTTTTTTTTCAACTGCACACTGCCTTCTTTTTCTTTTGCTTTCTCTCTTGCGCACCTCCACCCTTTTCCAAAAATACTAAACCTCCGAAAGAAAGCAGCAGTAGAAAAGGCCCTTTTTCACCCATTGTAAATAAACGGCCCTATTTTTGCTCCTTCCATTTTAGAGCGCCCTTCACCTCAGTGCCCCCACAGTGCTGGAGCCATGCTTGTTTTTTTTGAAAACCCCCCAGAAGCAGAACATTTTGCGGGTTTTTACGCGCCCTTTGGGAAACAAAAGAAAAGGGGCCGTTAAAGGACAGTTTCCGCTCCTTTGCCCCCCAAAATCACCCTGTTTCCTGAATTGACTCCCGGACACCTCCCCCTCCTGGCCAATTTTGTGGGCCCTAGTTTGGCCCTTCCTCTTACAGCCCCAAGGGTTTTCTTAGCCCAGAGGCCCTGGGCCCAGGGTTTTTCAAAAACCCTTTGGGCGCTTTGAGGGGAAAACCGCTGCCGGAGCTTTCTGATGGATCAGCGCCCCTTTGGGGGCATGAGGGCCGCACCCAGCCCCTCCCACTGGCCCCTCAAACCCCCCCCCCCTGTTGTTGCAGCCCAGCCAGAAACCCCCGGGCAGCAGGGAAAGGAGGGGAGTAGTATAGTTTTGGCTACGGGTCAGGGGGGTTTAACCCCCTTTCCTGACATACCTACTTTGGGTCACTGTAGCCAGGGGGGGGGGAACACCTTTTTGAAAAGGAAAGGGCAATGGTAGTATTCTCCCCCAGGGCATACCCTGGGCCAAAACCCCGGCCCCCTTGTTTGGCTAGGGGTTTTTGGGGCGGGAGGGTGCCCTTGATGTTATGGGTTTCTTTGAAACAAAAAGGGGCGACAAATTCCCGGGTGAAATAGGCAGGTTTAAAAGGGGCCCAGCACCATGAACCAAATTACGGGATCCTACCCTTCGGGCCCCCCTCATCCAATGATTGAAACAAAATTTTCTTTCCCCTTCAGTCAGGAGGGATATTTTGGGTCCATATTCTGCACCGGGCTTCTACTTCACTAATAATACTCCTTTCAAAAGCAATTTTTTCCTGATCTTTCTCTTTTGTTTTTTTTTAAGGAGAATTGGGGGCCCAGCTGTGCTTTGCTACACTGGCTGGGGTGATGGGGACCACCCCCTTTGTCCCCTTTTCCCTTCCTGCAAGTGATGTGCGGGAAGCCCCCCCCCCTCGGCCCAAGATAAACTTTTTAACCCCCTCCCCCCAGTGTAAAATGATCCAATCACTCTTGTTTTAGGCTGTAAAGATTTGAACATATTAACCCCTTGAAAACAAATGCAAGAAAAGGACAGTTTTCAATTCAAAAAACTTTACAACAAGCCCCGGCCACAAACTAAATACTATAAAAGGATTTTAAGCACCTTGGGGGAACCCCTCTGGTACACGAAATTAAGGCAAAAGGGGCCCCCGGGCCGGGATCTTTGGCTGGAAGCCCTACTTTCATGTTTTGGGCCCTTTGGGTTTAGGGGAAACGGCACCCTTCCCCACAACCTCCCCCCCAATGGCCCAAGGGATGGGGCCCTTTTCAAACCCTGCGTTGGGCAGTCTCCCCCTTTGGGGGCGCCTTCAAAGGGGAGCCCTGGGCACCGGCAGAGATCGGCCGGGGGGGCCCCCAAATTGGGCAGTGGAGGAGGAAATTGGGGGGTGCGCCTACCGGCCAACCCCCCTGGATAAAGCCGATCTCGTCTGATCTCAGAAACTAACAGGGTCGGGGCCCCGGCCCGTACCGGGGGGTGACCTCCGGGAATACCCGGGGGCGTTGGGTGGGTAATATTCCCTTTTTTTTCTTGTTTTTGTTTTTTAAAAGGGTCTGCTTCCTTTTCCCCCCCTTTACCCCCCCCAGCTGGGCCAGCATGGGGAAAAACACTTTCCCTCTATGAGCTTGAAACTTATTGGGAGGAGAAATTTTCAGTGGCGGCAGCAAATCCCAGCCTCCCAAACCCGCCCCAGAAAATGCAAATTGTGCTTTCCCCCAAAATTTTAAACCGAACGTGGGGGGGCCCGTAAGCGGGCCCTCCTTAAAAGGGAAAAATTTTAAAGCAACCGGGCCAGGGAATTTTCCCGGGGGCCCTTAGTAGGGGTGGCCCAAAGGGGGGTTGAAAAGGGGGTTTTCGACGCTTGGGTAAAGGGGCGAAAACCCCGGTTTTCCCCTTTCACCCCCCAAATGCCGTCCTGGCAACTTGATGGCTGGGCCCCACACAGGCCGTCCTGAATGGCTTGAAAGGGGGCAGGGTGTTTTTTTTGCGCTAGGCCCTGAGAAAAAGAAATTGGGGGGAGCGTGGCAAGGGGGCCCCAAAAGGGGTGGAGGGGGTTGTTTTAGGGGCATGCGTTTCCCGGGTTGCGTGGCTTTCGGACCTTGAAGGTGGGGGCCCGGTTTAAAAAAAGGGGAAAGAGAAAGAAAGAGAAGGGAAAAAAAAAGCAAAAGGTTAAAGCAGTGGTGAATGACCGCAGCCCCATGCAAAAGAGTAAAAAAAAAAAAAAAAAATTTGGGAAAAAAAAGGGGGGGGGGGGGGGGGGGGGGGGAAAATGAGAAGGCTGTCCCTGGGCCCACGGCCCCACCCCCCGAACACGGGCCCATCCCGTCGATCTCGGAGCTAAGGGAGGGGCGGGGCCCCGGTTAAACTTTTATGGGAGACCCCCTGGGAATACCAGGGCTGTGGCTTTTGCTTTTTTCCCCCCCTTCAAAACCCGCAGGGTCACTCTCCCCCCTCGCCCGCTCTCCATTCCCTTTTTCAACTGCCCCACTGCCTTCTCTTTATTTTCCCTTTTTCTCTTGCGCACCTCCAGCCTTCCCCAAAAAACTCCCCATCCTCCCGCAGCAAAACAGAAGCAAACAGTAACCCGGCCCCTTTTTTAGCAAATTTTCATCACGGCCCTATTTCCCTTCCATTTTAGAGCGCCCTTCACCCCCAGTGCCCCCACAGTCTGGAGCCATGCTTGCTTTTTTTCAAACCACCAAAGCAGAACATTTTTGCCAAAAATTTCAAACCGCCCCCCCGGCCCCTTTTTTTGGGGAAAAAAAAAAAAAAGGAGAAGGGCCCGCCCCCAAAAAAGGAACCGCTTTAAGGCACCCCCCTTTTCCACCAGATCAACCCTTTCCGAAAAAGACCCCGACACCCTTCCTGGGCCCAAATTGTTTGGGGCTACTGGCCCTTCCCCCTTACACCCCAATGGTTTCTTAAACCAGCAAGGGCCCGGGCCCAGGCTTTTCCAAAAAACCCCTTTCGCTTTGGGGGCACCGCGCCCCGGGGCTTTTTTTTGGGTGGGGTCCCGCACAACCCGTTGGGGATGAAAAGGCCGCACCCAGCCCCTTCACTGGCCCCCCAAAAACCCGGCCCCCGTTTTTTGGCCCCCAGCCCAGGGCCCGCCAAGGGGGCAGCAGAGGAGAGGATGGGAGTAGGTAGTAGATTGCTACTTACGGGGTTAAACCCCCTCCTGACAATACCCCACTTTGGTCCCTGTAGCCAGGGGGGGGTTTAAAAACCTTTTTGATAGGATGGCATTTTAATATTTTTCCCAGGGCATAAACCCCAGCCAGCCGCCCCCTTTCTGGCTATGTTTTTGGGGAGGAGGTGGGCCCTTTATGTTATAGGTTGCAAAATTTAAACAAGGGGAGCGGGCAAATTTCCGGGTGAAATGGCAGGCTTGAGAGGCAGCAACCCATTTATCCAAAACAGATCCTTTTCCACTTCAGCCCCCTCATTTCCAAAATGATTGAGACCCCAAAATTTCTTTTCCCCTTTTTGTAGGATTTGGGTACTTTTTTCCCTATTCGCACCTGGCTTTTTACGTCACGTACTTTTAATACCCTTTTCCCAAAAAGCAAATTTGTTTTTGATCTTTCCCCTGCTTTTTAGATTTTAGAATTTGGGTGTTTTACTGTGCTTTCTAAACCTTTGGGGGAAAGGGGTGAGGACCCCCTCCTTGCCCCTTCTTCCCCGCAAGGGGGTGTGCAGGAAGCCCTCCCCGCCCGGGCCAGATAGAACTTTTTAACTTCCCCCCCGGGGAAAATTTTTCCAATCACTTTTTGTTTTAGGTTGGTTTAAAAGGGTTGAAAAATTTTTAACCCTTGAAAGAAAAATGCAAGACAAGGACACCCTTTAATTCAAAATCATGACAAAAAAGTCCGGGCCCCCATGACTGTTTACTATGAAAAAGGATTTTTAAAACCCTTGGGGGGTGAAAACCCCTTGGGGAAAACTGCATTGAGGTTAAATTTCCCGGGCCCCGGGAAACTTTTGGGTGGGGAGCTCCTATCTGTGCGTTCCTTTCCCTTGTCGGGTTAGGGGTTTTCGGCATCTTCCCACAACCTCTCCCCCAAAGGGCAGGGATGGGCCTTCCCATCCGTGCGTTGGGCAGGGCTTTCCCCCTTGGGCTGCCTTCCCCAGCGGAAACCCTGGTGCACCGGGAGAGATTTGTGCCCGGGGGGGGCCCCTGTGGGGCATGGAGGAGGAAATGGGTGCGCCCAACCGGGCCCTACCCCCTGGATACCCTGTCTCGTTTTGATTTTCAGAAGGTAAGCAGGGTCGGGCCCGGGCCAGTACCCCGGACGGGTGCCCCCCCTGGGAATACCGGGTCTTTAGGCTTGGTAATTAATTTTTTTTCTTTTTTTGTTTTAAGGCTTCTCTCTCCCCCCTTGACCCCCCAGTTTGGGGCCCATGGAAAAAGCATTTTCCCCGTATGACTTTTAAACTTATTGGAGGGGAAATTTCAAATGGCGGGGGAGCAGTCCCAGCCTCCCCAAAGGGAGCGCAGACATCGTTGTTTCTTCCCCCGTTTAAGGCCCGAAGTGGGGGGGGCCCCCGTAAGGGGGGGTCCTTAAAGGAAAAAATGTAAAGCCAAAAAACCCGGGGAGGAAGTCCCGGGGCCTTGAGTAGGTGTGCAAAAGGGTGGGTTTTAACGGGTGCAGACCCCCCCGGGGAAAGGCTGGTAAGCCACCCGGGTTCCCCGTTTCACACAAGTGCCCCGTCCTTTGGGGAACTTTAATTTTGGTCCGCACACAGGCCCCTCCCGAATGTTTCTTGAAGGGGTCAGGGTTTTTGTTTGGCTGGGCCCTGAGAAAAAGAAAGGGGGGGAGAGCGTGGCAAGGGGTTTGCCCTTTTGGGGTGGAGGGGATTGTTGAGGTTTCATGCTTTTTCCCCCGTGTGCTTTGGTGCGGGCCTTGAAAAAGAGGGAAAATTTATTAAAAAGGGAAAGAAAAGGAAAAAAGAAGGAAAAAAAAGCAAAAAAATTTGGGGGGTGGGGTAGGGGAATGGTTTTGGGAGGACGTGTTTTTTCCCGAGCTCCCACTTCCCCGCTTGCATTCACCGGCAAATTTACAGGAAAAGAGGGGGGGAAACTGGGCCCCAGAAAAAAAAGGGGCCCAAAAACCCGCTAACCCAAACCCCTCTACTAGGGGGGCATAAAAACGGGTTTTTCCCCCCTATAAAAACGGCTTTTTAAACCTCCCTGCCCCGGGCCCTGGGTCCCCCCCAAAAATGGCCGCCGCCGCATGGGATCGCCGCCGGACCCTACGGGGGCCTTTTCCCTGCAAGAGGGGCGCTTTTCCCCCCAGCCTTCCCCCGCTTAAATCGGGGGAAAATCGCGGCAACCCCCCCGGTTCCCCTCTCACCTGTTTTCCGGCGCTAAGCTCCGCCTCCAGCCCTCCTTCCTTTGGCCCCTGGATTCCCCTGGAGGAGAAGACGTCTGCCCGGTGCTGGGTGCGCTGAGTAAACGGCCCCCCGGCCGCGCCAGCCTGGGCCCCCTTTCCCCTGGCAGGGGATCATAGGGGGAGCCCCCCAAAAACCCAAACAAGTCCTCCGGGGTACCCCAACCCCTCATAAACCCCCTGCGGCACTCTCCCAAAGGTCAGGGGGGTTTTCCCCCCTACTCCCGATATCCCCCCACTTTCGGGGTCAGGGGCCCTTTTCATAAGTAAAGGAAGCCTCAGGGGGTTAATCCCCCCACATGGGCCCCCTCACCCCAGGACGCTGAAATTTAGGGGGGGGTTTCAAAACCCCCCAAGTCTTTCCTCCTTTCACCCTGGGGGAATTTTGGGGGGGAAAAAAAAATTCGCTTTTGGGCCCCCGACTTGCACCCCCTGAAAACACGCGGGATCACCCTCCACATGCTGGGGTTTTCCCTTCCGGGTCCACGGGAATCCTCGGGGGCTGCGCCCCCTGCACACAGTAAAGCCTCACCACGGGTTTGGGGGAACCTTCATATGCCCAGATTTTTCAAAACCCCTGGTTTTTCCCCATTTAAACCCCCCTTTTGGGGGGGACAGACCGGGGGGTCCCAACCATGCCCTCCCCCCTCCCCAAATGGGCCTGCCGCAAGTCTGCAAAGAATTCCCCCCATCTATGGGGTATTCCGAAAAGGGCCGGGCCGGGCCCATAGATTTTTCCTTTTTACCTGACACTGGGGTTTTCCCCCCGGGAAAGAAAATTTAAACCATTTGCCTTTAGCTGAGCTGAAAAGTCTTCTGAAAAACCGCTTCCGTCGAGAGCAATATCCATAAATTTTGGAAAGGGGATGGTCGATGTTTAAAGGCAGGATTTAGCTCATCCGTGTGGAGTTATCCTCCCTGCATTTCCAAAGTTAAATGTACTTGAACAGGAACAGACCCAGCCCTTTCCCCCCCCCTTGCGCAATCTCAAAGAAGTTCCCCAAACCACTCTACACAATTTTTCCCTGCAGCAACACCTTGCGACATGGGAAAATTTCGAGCGACCCCAACAATCTGCCCCTAGGGGGCCCCCCAAATCTACCCAAACAGCATCTGAATTTCATTTTTCCCCCGCATTTTTTAATGATCTGTTTGGGCCGCCCACCGAAGCCCAAATTTTAAACTTAAACGGGGTACAAAAGGGTTGGGGCCCACCAAACCCCTGACGCCCCTGGGCCGGTGATGTCATTTGGGGCCCATTTTTTACACCATGAAGGAGGAATCTTATTTGAGGCCAGACGTCCCCAATTTCCCCTGTCTTACCACGGTTTTTCCATCAGGTTTTTGGGCGGACTTATCGAGACTAAACCCTAGCCCAACGGGGTTTCCCTCAAGCCTTTGCGGGAATTTTCGTAAAGAAAAAAAAAAAAAATTTCCCAAATTTTTTTGGGGGGGTTTTCCCTTCTCCCTACGTGTCCGAGTCGATAGGAAAATTTCCCTTACAATTCGCTCGGCCCGGGATACCCCGCCAGTACTGCCCAAGGGCCTTTGGGGGCATTAAAGACTTATTTTTTCCCGGACGGGCCCATTTTGTCCATGGGCTTCAGCCGGACCCGTACGAAGAACAAGAAGACCCATTTTGATACCCTGATTTCCCCGCTCCCCCCCTGCCCAGGGATTGGCGGGAGGGGCAAAAAAGGGCTTTGGAGGCTCCAAACCCGGGGGGCAGAGAGCCCCCGTTTTGGGAACCCCCCTTAGTTTTTGGGAGTGCTAAACCGGGGATCACACATTGGGGTTTCCCCTTTGCCACCCCCAAGGGGTTTAAGGGATTTTTAAACCTTGGGGGAGGAAAACTCCTCCTTGCCCTTTCGGGCAGGCTTTTTTGGGGCATTTAAGTTCATGGTCTATTAAAGTTACCTTAGAGGGTGTTTTGGGTGCCCGGGCCCCTTTCCCTTTTTTTCCCCCCCCTTAATCCCTCCTCTCTCCCCCCCCCCTCCCTCTCCCCACTTTCCCCCCCTTTCTCCCCCCTCCTCTCCCCAAACTTTCCCTCCCTCTCTCCCCCCCTTTTTCCCCCTCCTTCCCCCCACTTCCCCCCCCCCCCCCCAAATTTAGCAGGTCCTGTTGGCCCCCCCTTTTTTCCTTTTTTTTTTTCCCCAAACCAAGATTATACTTTACCCGGGTTTTTCCCCATTTTTTTTCTTTTTACTTTTATCATGCATCCACCGGGGTTTAGTGAGGTTTCCCCCTTTTTACGCTTTTGTGTACTCCCCTTTTCCCCCCAGTGGGTGGAACCCTGTTTTGGTATTCTACGTTTTGCGGGGCCCCTTTTTCCTGCAGTTAGTTGCTTTCTTGGAAAAAGGCGGGGTTTTAACTCCTGCTTTTGGGTTTTTCTGTGTGTTTTTAAGTGTTTGCCCAAAGTGGAGGGGGGGGTGTGTTTTTTTTTTTTTTTTTTTTTTTTTTTTTTTTTCCCTCTCCCTCCCCTCTCCTCTCCCTTTTTTTCATTCCTCCTTTTTTTTCTTTCCTTCTTCCTCCTACCCTTGTAGGAAACCGGTTGGGCACAGATCAAGCCTGACCCCTTTACAACCTAAGGTTTAGCTCCCAAAGGGGCCCCGGGATGGACCTGCGCACCCGCCTCCTTAATCAAGGGGGTTGAAATACCCCAGAAAAGGGGGCGCGGTGCTTAAACATTTTTCACCGACCCAAAGTCCAAGGGGTTCTGTTTCCAGGAACGAATTTCAAGGTGGGAAAACATGCCCCTGCAAATTAAAAACAAATACTATACTTCTTGGCATTTTGCTTTTTGGGGTCTGGAGCCCGGGCCCGGGGGATTGGCCTTTAGCAGTCCATCGTTTCCTTTGGCCCATCGGGTTTTTCATTTGAAAGGGTTTTGCCCCGGGAGGCGCGATCCCTTATTCTGGTCCTTTCCATTACGGGGGGTCTTCACTATCGTCAATGCATACCCCCAAAATAGGGGCCAAGGGGGGGTTTCCCCGAACACTTGTGGATATCTCTCTCCCCCCTAGTGCAAGGGACGTGCTGTTCTGTGGGGTTTAAAACCCATCCCCCTTTGGGAACCCCATTTTTGGACAATTCCCCGGGAAATTTTCCCCTTTGTCCTATTCGTTATTAAGAGGGGAAGAGGGCTTTCTCATTATTTTCCGGGCTTTGGGGAGGGCCTGGGGGGGGGTTTTTGCACCCCCCCCCGATGGGACTAAAATTTTTTTTTCTCCCCCCCACAGGGCCTCTTTACCCCGCTTGGATTATACAGTTTTCAACACCCCGGCTTTGCCCCTTTGGTGTCCCCTTCATAGGGAGTACCCCTATGGTTTCGGACCTTTGCCCCCCAGTGTTTGCCCTTTCGGCTTCCGGCATTGGGGGGAAAAATTTTGGTGCTGGAGGTTGAACGAATAAACTTCAATTGGCCCCCCTTGTGTAGGGGAAAATTTGAAAGGCCCATTTTCCCCGTTCGCATTCCCCCACACACAGGACCCAAACTCCACCCAGTCCCCTCAAGGGGAACCCCTTTAAAATGCGTGGTGGGGGGGGTCCTCATTAAAACATGGCTCTAAAACTAAAGGGGGAAAAAGGGGCTAAATTAAAAGAAAGCCCTGCTAAAATGTCTGCTCTAGAGACGGTTTAAAAACAGGCTTTTCCCCCCCCACAGCCAAAGGGAACTACAGGGGGCGCGTTGGGAAAAGTGAGGCCCCTCCGGGAGGCGTCCGGGGGGTCGGCTATTTTCAAATATCCCGAGGGGAATTTTTATGATAGGGGGGAAAAAAAAAATAAAAGCGGTTTGGTTCTGGCACGGGCATTGGGTACCCAGACTGCACAGCCCTTTATCCCTTCGATCAAAACGGCGGGCACACTCGGGGGCCCATCACACGGGGGAAACATTCGCTCGTTTTCCCAACAATTTTTTTCTAAACTTTAAATTTGCCCCCTCTTCCCATCCACTCCCCAAGGGGGTTTTTTTCCCCACCCCCCCCCCAAATTGTCCAAAGTTTCTACCGAGGTCGCGGAAAAGCTGGGGGAACCCGGGTTTTTCATTATTTAGATTTAAAAGGGGTTTTATCAAAGCCCCCCCCCGGGGGGAAGATCCCCGGTCGGATGGCTTCAAGCCCCGTTCTTTAAAACTTTAATTTAGCCAAATTTTCCCTCTCTTTTTAGAGGCCTTTTAATTTTTGGGCTCGGCGGAAACTCCCTTCCCCTTTTGGGGTAAAGTTAGGCTTTTTCGGTTTTTCCCCAAAACCCCGGGGAAAGGGTTCCCCCGTCCTGTGGCAGCTACCCCCCCCATCCCCTTATTAAATTTTCGACCTCAAAAAATATGCTAAGATGATTCCCCAAAAAAGACCCTTTAACCCCCCTCCCCAAAGCCATTGTTCTCCGGGTCAGGGGGCCTTTGTTCCGGGCAGGAGGCGCGCATAACACGCTCAAGACCCTTGACATTTATCCATTATGCTCTACACGTAAAAAAAACCCCCTATGGTCTTTCCCTGGATGGGAGAGAAAGGTTTGCCGTATTTTTATGGGCCTTTTCTTCATCTACGCTAGCAAAACATTGGCTTGGGACCTGCCTTTCTCTCCAAAAAACGCAGCTCTGGGATCGCGTGCCCTTGCCCCACAAGGTAAATGGACATTTTCTGCTTCCCGCCGATCTCCCAAAGGAAAAGAGACAGGCTGCCCCCCGGGCCCCCCTTTTTTTTTACGTTTTGGTTTAAAGGAGGTCTGATGTCGACCATCAAAAGCCCCAACCCCCGATATTTTCGGGTATTACTATTTGGGGGAAGGGGGTATAATTTGTGGCTTTTGAGACGACCTTTTTAGTCTAATTTTAAAAATCCTCATATCTCTCTTCCCTCCCTGATTGGGTGATATCAGAAGCTTTTGGAGGGTGGTCCCCCCTTTTTAAAATTAAAATTTTTTTCCAAATAAAAGGCCCCCGGGGGCGGTTTTCAGTCCCAGGATAGGGCCCCTCTTCAAACCAACTTCCCCTTTTAAAAGGCCCCCCGCTCTGGCATTTTTAACCCGGGGTTACACCTCTCGGATGATTTATCTAGGCTTTTTGCTGATAACTTCCTTCCCCTTCACCAAAATTAAAAAAAAAATAATGGTTGGAAAAAGAAAAGGGGTTATCATGGTTTCCCGGGAGGGAATAAAACCCCAGAAGTTCAATTCCCTTTCCCAAAAAAATTTTATACTTGTTTCAAACGCTCCCATAAATATCCCCGGGACATTTTTGGAAGAAAGTACGACGCTGTTTCAGCTCTTTCGTTTGGGCTGCTAAAGGGGCGCGAACGCCCTACGAAAATACCCGAACAGGCCCCAAAGGGGCGCTGGGGGTTGGGGTCTGCCGGATTCAAAACTTTTATTACCTGGGGCGGGGCCCACTCCGCCCTTCCCGGATTTGGTCTCTTTAAATTTAAAACAACCCCAAAAAATTTTTGGGGGGAATTGGCGGAGGACCGGTGCCTCGGCGGGGGGCGGTTTCCCCCCTGGATCTTTAAATCCCGGGCCCCCCCCGGGGGATTTTTTAAAATCCCCTTTTTGTATAAGGCACACAATTTGGGTAAAACTATTTTCACATAGGCACCCTACAACCTCTAGACCCTTCCCGGCCCCCGTTTGCCAGTTAAAGGGCAAAACCCCGATTTTCCCCCCTGGTGCTTCAAACCACAGGTTTTTTAGGTGGGAAAAAAACGAACCCCCTTGCGCTTTTTGCTTTGGTTTTTCATCTAAGGAAATTAAGCCCCTGGAAGCGATTTTTGGGTGGGAGGGGGGGCTCGGGCACTACGATTTTTAATTTCCACAACTCTCCCACTTTTTTAAGGGAAAATATGGTTAAAATTGTGGGGGGCCAGACCTCTTAAAAGCCCTTTGAGAAGGGAGTGGGTTTTTCCTCTTCAACCCCCGAAAAACTCTCGTCCTTTTGTATAAAATTTGGGGCTCTCTACCACTCTGAAAAAGCTCCCCTTATAAAGGGCCGGCCCCTGGGGGGAGAGAACTAGGGCCCCTCCTTCAATGCTGAAAACCCAAAGGGAAAAACGCTTTCAGTTTTCCCAAAGGGCCCAAAGATTGTCCAAACCCTCAGGAGACTTGTTTAAAAAAACTATCACCCCTGGACAGAGTTCCCTTGGTTTTGCATAAAAAAGTTTTCCCCCGCGAAACCCGGGTGTTTTGGAGGGGTGGGAAGGGTGAAGGGGGCCCCTGGGCCCATGTCTGGTTTGGGGGTTTCTCTCACCCTTTGATGCTTTTTGGGCTTCGGTGCGGAGGGATCAGTGGGAACTGGCGGGCTCGATCCCCCACCCCTCCCCGGGAGCCCTTTTGCTTTTTATGTTTTCCCCTGCCTGCTAGGGAAATTTAAAAATCCCTCCTGGAAAAAATCTGCTGCAGGGCCCCTAAATCGGTGATTCCCCCCCAGATGGAAACAGAACCCCCCCTCCGTCTTTTGGAGGGAAAGGTTTTGCAAAAATCATTTTGTGCAGGGAATTTGGGGGAATTTTTAAAGGTTCGAAACCTGAAAAAAGCTTTACCGCTTCACCCCAAAACTTGGTTTCAGTGGGGGGGGCTTTAAGAGTTTTTCCCTTTTCCTCTCTATCACTTCCCAAAATACCTTGCCCCCAGCCATATTTTGTTTGTGGGGTTGGGTTTTCCCTTTCTGCCACTGCAAAACATTTTGTGTCTAGGTGTTAAATGCCGGGGTTTTTTCCCGGCAGGTGTACGGGTGGTACACTTTGGGGAGCGGGTCCGGGCCCCCTTTCGTCCCCTTTTTTAGTTTTTAATTTTTCATTTCCCCCATCACTCATACATCCCCCTTTCCCTTAAAAACCCCCCCCCAAAAAAAATTTTTTTTTTTATTATTTTTTTTTTTTTTTTTTTTTTTTTTTTATCTGTCTGATTGGTGTGGGGGTGCGATTGTTTGTCTTGTCTTTCGTGTAGCCCCTGACCTCAAAATTTAGCCAGTCCAAATCCTTCTGTTTATTTTAAATTTTGGGTTTTGTTTTTTTTTTTCTTGTTTTGTTGTTTTTTTTTTTTTCGGGAAAACGGATTTAATGCTAGGTGTTTTGGGTATTTTTAGGGTCACTTAGGGTTTTGCCCCCGGATTGGGTTTCCCATTTTGTTATTTGGCCCTGTTTTTGGGTGAAAGTTTAATCGTCATTTAATGTTCTCTTGGACGATTATCTGTAATTTTATTGCGCTGACCTTTTTAAAATTTTTTATCATTTTAGGTTTTGGCTTCCCTCTTATGTCCACAAATTTTGGGTTCTGATATTTTCTATAAACCTTTTTTTTAAACCCGTCTGTTAAATAAAGCTTTTTTTTGAAAAGTAAAAAAAAAAAAAAAAACAAAAGGGTTAAAACCCGTGGTGGAGATGATCCCTCAGCCGGAAGGGGGCAGAGCATTTGAAAAGCAGTAAATGTGGGGAAAGGGTCTCTGCCCACGGCCAACCAACCCCGGGAAAAGCCCGATCTCGTCCCGATCTCGGAAGGGTAAGCAGGGGTCGGGGCCCGGTTAAATTTCTTGGGGTTTGGGGAAAACCGCCTGGGAAAAACCAGGTGCTTTAGGCTTTTGCTTTTTCCCTTCAACCCGCAGGGGTTTACTCTCCTCTCCCCCCGTTTTTTTCTCCCTTCCCTTTTTTTAACTCACACTGCCTTTTTCTTCAAATTTTCTTTCTCTCTTTGGGACCTCCCCCCTTCCAAAATTTCTCACATCCTCCAACACGCAGCAAACAAAGCAGCAAAACAGGAAACAGCAGTTAAACAGCCATTTTTCCGCTTTTTCATCAAAAGGCCCAAATTCTCCCTTTCCCTTTTTAGAGCGCCCTTTACCTCAGTACCCCCCCCAGGGCTGGAACCCTGCTTGCTTTTTTGCAAACGCACCAGAACCCGAACATTTTTTTAGGGTTACGCGCCCTGGGAAAAAAAAAGAGAAGGGCCCCTCAAGGGGCAGCTTCCGCTCCGTTTTTGCCACCAGATCACCCTTTCCTGAAATTTTACTTTTCCCGGGAAAAACCCTTTTCCGGCCCAAGTTGTGGGGCTAGCTTTGGGCCCTTCCTCTTACCCCGCCCCCAAAGGGGTTTTTTAGCCAGCAGAGGTCCCTGGGGCCCCGGCTTTTTAAAGAAACCCCTTGGGGCCCTTTTAGGGGGCACCGCTGCCGGAGCTTTTTGAGGAACCGCAACCCGTGGGCCCCTGGGGGCCGCACCCGCCCCCCGCCCCTGGCCCCTCCCAAAACCCGGGCCCCCGTTGTTTTCAGCCAGCCAGCCAGCCAGCCACGGCACAGAGGAGAGGATGGAAATGGGGTAGATTTTTTCCCCTTTTCACAGTGGGTTTTAAAACCCCCTCCTGACATAAACCCCTT
>JAODAL010072791.1:0-14976 GCA_025379985.1 Phyllomedusa bahiana
CTTCTGGACTGTTGAGAGTTTCCAAAAAACACTCCCCTTCCAAGGCTGTTCACAAGTCCCTCCAAGAGTGCCTCCCCCAGTCATCTAACTCTGGATATTTATGTCATTTTTTCTTTTCTGATCTCAAATTTCCCACCATTAAGGGGAAACAATCTCTCTCCTTTGATCAGTTTTGGGGTTATAAACACCTCTATGTTCATTGTGTGTTCATCCTGTTATTTCTCCTGTGATCAATCCTGGGGCAATAAACACTTCTATGTTTATTGTTGTCTATCCTGTTAAGACCTTTTCCCCCTGGGGGCCCAAATTATACAGTAGACACATGCAAATTAGGTATTGGCACTCTTCATCAATAAAACCCCCTGATTGCATCCTTTTCACCTGGAAAAATTTGTTCTAAAGGAAATAAGCCTTCTGTGTCATGTAAAGGCCTTTGATCACTCCAATTGTCTAAGGCAATAACCCTTCTGTGTACATTCTGCTTGATTTAACCACTTGCAATTAACTATAGAAACCATTTCCAGGCCAGTCAGTGATATTTATAAATTCTCCATTTACAATTGACAATACAGTATAAGTTGAATATACACATATTTCCTCATAAATCACATTTACAGATTATTCACATTTATGCATATCTTACACAGGGGAGTGCTGTGTTCTCCATTCTGTTCTATGGGAGTTCCCAGTACAGGGGAGCGCTGTGTTCTCCATTCTGTTCTATGGGAGTTCCCAGTACAGGGCAGTGCTGTGTTCTCAATTCTGTTCTAGGGGAAAGTTCCCAGTACAGGGGGAGCGCTGTGTTCTCCATTCTGTTCTATGGGAGTTCCCGGGTACAGGGGAGCGTTTGTGTTCTCCATTTTGTTCTATGGAGTTCCCAGTAGGGGGGAGCGCTGTGTTCTCCATTCTGTTCTATGGGAGTTCCCAGTACAGGGCAGTTGCTGTGTTCCCCAAATTCTGTTCTATGGGAGTTCCCAGTACAGGGGAGCGCTGTGTTCTCCATTCTGTTCTATGGGAGTTCCCATTACAGGGGGGTGCTGTGTTCTCCATTCTGTTCTATGGGAGTTCCCAGTACAGAGCACGCTGGTTCTATTCGTTGTATGGGGGTTCCCCAGTACAGGGGACGCGGTGTTTCTCCATTTTTTCTAGGGGACTTCCCTTTCAGGGGAGCGCGGGTTTTTCTCCATTCTGTTCTAGGGGAGTTCCATACGGGGAGCGCTTTTGTTCTCCCTTCGTTCTAGGGGATTTCCCATACAGAGCAGCGCTGTGTTCTCCATTCTGTTGTATGGGAGTTCCCAGTACAGGGGAGTGTTGTGGAAATCTTTATCTATTTCATGTGCTTGTAATCAGGCCTCTGCTACTCTGCTCTAAAATCTCTGAACCAAGAGGTTATAATAAGGAGTAACAGGGTGTTGCAGCCAGGACTAAGTGCCAGTTGAGCGACGCCCTTATTGGGGCAGTTACCCTAAAATCTTTTTGGTAGGAAACGGAATAGGTAGTTTCAAAACGATTTGGGTAGGGACAGTCTACTGATTTTTTGTTTCTTGTTAGTAAAGGTTTATTGATTCTGCAACATTTTCTGGGGTCTGATATTTTTAATGTTGTTATGTGGGGACAACTTCTGATTTCTTTTTCCCATTAGATCTTTCGGTACTGGGGCCATTCCTTATCAAACCACTGTTCAGAAAGGGCAGGCAATGTTTCCCCTGGATTTCCCCTTGAAAATGGGGTAAATAAATAAGATACGGGGAAAACAGAAAAAAAAAAAGAGGTGAAAAAGTGTTTAAAAAAAAAAACCCCTCCTCCCCCAGGGTCTTTTTCTGACCATATATGGACACAATATGTAAAACAAAGTAACAAAAAGGAATCAAAATAAATACTAATAGCACCAACCCTGACAACTTTAATATTTTATATCACCTATATAATGTCCGTGATGGAAAAGTGACACATTTACAAAACTTATTTTGCGTTTTTTTTTTTTTTTTTTTTTAAATATATAAATAAGTGCATTAAAAAAGTGAAAAAACATTTTTTTTTACTATTTTATCTTATTTTAAAAAAAGTAAAAATAAAATGAAAATAAAGCCTAAAATATCATAGACGAAAAGGCAAAGAAAATGTTAAAATAACTGAGCAAAAAAACAGCGCTGCAGCGTTCAAACTGGTTTGTAATAATAATATAACAAGTTATAATGACCAGGATTCTGGAGAAGATCTGGTACATTTCTAATGTAATTGCCCAAGCCCCCTGCCCCAATGTCCTAGGTCGCAGGCTCCCCGTGCCCCTGCCCCCCAGCGGAGCCCCGTCCCGCACTGGGGTTCGGGGTCCGCTCGTTCATCGGTTCCCCTCCGGTGCCACTTTCCCCCGCGCTCCTGCTCGCTGAGCCCCGGCTCCCGGCGCGGGGCTCCGCCCTAGGGGCGGGCGCGCGCTGGCAGTTTAAATTTAATGGGGCAGTGCCCCGGGAATTGGTCTTTCCCGGGGGGCACGCTTTTTTTTTCCGGCCCGTTTCCCTGGGGGCCCCTCAGGGACCTTGGGTATATTCCCAGGGTAAAAGGTTTTTTTGGGCGTTCCTGTCTTCCCTTCCGGGTACCGACTCTTTTCTTACGTTTACCGTCTACAACCTTGCCCCTTTCCCTGACCTCCTGCCTGTCCACCCCAGAGCCTCCCGCGGTTCCTTACCCGTACCCTTCCGCCACCGCAGGCAACCCCGCCGTGGTAGGACCTGGTGGACACCCGCCCCAGTAAAAACCATCCCGCTTTGCAGCGGGCTCGGGGGAAAAACCCGGGGACCCACTTAGATTCCACACCCTGTTGGGCTTACCCCCCGGGCCGGGGTTTGGTCCAGTGGATCCCCCAACCGTAAATAAAAATTTTAAAAAGTTATAGTGCCGGGGTTTCTGGAAAAGGGGGTTGGGGATAATTTCTGATGTAAAAATATAAAAAGTTTAGTGACCAAATTCTGGAAAAGGGTCGGTCATTTCTAATGTAATAATTAACGGTTATAGTGACCAGATTTGGAAGGGCCTGGTACTTTTTCTAGATGTAAATAAAACCTTTAGTGCCCAAAATCTGGAAAAGGGGCGGGATAGATTCCTAATGTAAAAATTTTAAAACAAGTTATGTGACCGGGATTCTGGAGAAGGGTTGGAAACATTATAGATCAATAATATAAGAAGTTATATTGACCGGGGTTTTCTGGAAAAGTTTGGGATAATTTTCTACGAAATAAAAGAACATGATTAGTACGGGATTTGGAAAAGATCTGGAGACATTTCTAGATTAATAATAGGCAAAAAGTTAAAGGGACCGGATTCTGGAAAAGGGGTCTGGTACATTTCCGATGTAAAAAATATAACAGGTTTATAGTGACAAAACGGAGAAAGTCGGGATACTTTTTTAGATGTAATAAATATACAAGTTATAGTGCCCCGGGATTCTGGAGAAGGGGGTCGGGATACATTTCTTAATTTTAATAATAGAAAAGTTAAGTGACAGGATTCGGAAAGGGTCGGTCATTTTCAAATGTAATAATATAAACAAGTTATAGTGCCCGGGATTCGGGAGAAGGGCTGGATAATATTTCTGATGTAAAAATTTTAAAAAAAATTATGTGATCGGATTCGGAAAAGGGCTGGATACTTTTCTAGATGTAATAATATAAGAAGTTTAGGACCAGTTCTGAGAAGTGTCTGGATACGTTTCTCATGTAAAATAGAACATAAATTTTGTGACCGGGTTTTCGGAGAAGGGTTTGGGAGACTTTTCTAGATATAATAATGGAAAGTTTAGTGCCCGGGATTCTGGAGGGGGGTCTTGATCTTTTATAGATTTTTAAAATAAACATTTATAGTGCCGGGATTCTGGAAAAGGGGCTGGATACATTTCTAGATGTAAAAAAATTTAACAGTTAAGGCCCAGGTTTTGGGAAGAAGGGTTGGATACTTTTTTTAGTTTAAAATAAATAAAACAAAATTTTAGTGACCGGGATTTGGAGAAGGGTCTGGTATATTTCTAAGTAAAATAAAACAAGTTATAGTGCCCAGGTTTGGAAAAGGGTCTGAAAACATTTCTAGATTAAAAAAAAAACAAGTTATAGTGACCGGGGATTCCCGGGAAGGGTCTGGATCATTTGTGATGTATTAATATAACAAGTTTTTGACAGGATTCTAGAAAAGGGGTTGGATAGATCCTAATGAAATAATAAACAATTAAGGCCCCCGGGATTCGGGGAAAAGGGGTTGGGATACTTTTCTAATTTTAAAATATAAAAGTTATGTGACCGGTTCGGGAGAAGGACTGAAACTTTTCTAGATGTAAAAATAAAAAAAGTATAGTACCGGGATTCGAGAAGGGTCTGGTCTTTTCTAATTAATAATATAACAAGTTTAGTGACCAGGATTTGGAAAAGGGTTTGGGATACTTTTCTAGGAATTAGAACAAGTTATAGGACCAGGTTTCTGGAAAGGGGTCGGAACTTTAAAAATAAATAAAAAAATTATAGTGACCGGGTTCTGGAGAAGGTCTGGATATATTTCTAGTGTAATTAATAACAAGTTTTAGTGCCAGGATTCTGGAGTAGGGTTGAAAACATTTTAGATTAAAAAATAACAAGTTTAGTGCCCCGGGATTTGGAAAAAGGGTCTGGATACTTTTTCGATGTAATATATAACAATTTATGGGTATCGGATTCTGAAAGGGCTGGATAGATTCCTAGAGTAATAAATAAAAAGTTTTTGTGACCGGGATTCGGGGGAAAGGGTTGGTTTATTCTGATGTATAATATAACAAGTTACAGTGAAAACCAGGATTCTGGAGTAGGGTCTGAAAACATTTCAGATGTAATAATTTAACAAGTTAAGTAGGGGGATTTGGAAAAGGGGTCTGGATACATTTCTAGTGTAATAATAAACAATTTTAATGCCCGGGGTTTCTGGAGAAGGATCTGGTACATTTCTAGATGTAATAATATAAAAGTTATAGTGCCCGGGTTCTGGAAAAGGGTTTGGGGATCTTTTTCAAATTTAAAAAATGAACAATTATAGTGACCAGGTTTCTGGAAAAGGTTGGTATTTTTCTAGTTTAATATAAAATTATAGTGACCGGGGATTCTGGAGGGGGTCTGGATTATTTCTAGATGTAGTTATATAACAATTATGTGACCAGGATTCGGGAGTAGGGTCTGAAAACATTTTAGATGAATAATTAAAAAAGTTTAGTCCCCGGGGTTCGGGAGAAGGGTTTGGAACATTTAATGAAAAAATTTTAACAAGTTATTGATCAGGATTCTGGGAAGGGCTGGATAGTTTCCCCTAGATGTAATAATTAACAATTTAGTACCGGGATTCTGGGAAGGGTCGGGACTTTTCAAAGTGAAATAATTAACAAGTTTTAGTGCCCGGGATTCTGGAAAGGGGCGGGGAAAATTTTCTAGATGTAATAATATAAAGTTATAGGACCGGATTCGGGAAAAGGGGTCTGGATACATTTTACGTAATATAGGACAGTTATAGTGACCGGGATTCTGGAGAAGGGTCTGGTTTTTTTCTAGTTTATAATAAACAAGTTAAGTGACCGGATTCTGGAGAAAGTCGGGATACATTTCTAGATGTAATAATAGAACAAGTTATAGTGACCAATTGGGGAACGGGTCTGGATCATTTCTAGAGTAAAAATTTGAAAATTTAGTACCTGGATTCTGGAGGGGGTCGGGATACATTTCTAGATGTAAAATAAAACAAGTTTTGTGACCTGGATTCTGGGAAGGGTCGGGAACATTTTAATGAAATAATAGAACAAGTTTAGTTTCAGATTCTGGAAAGGGTCTGGATGTTTCCTGATGAATAATATAACAAGTTAAGTGACCGGGGTTCTGAAGGGGGTTGGAATATTTCTAGATGAATAATTAAAAATTACAGTGCCCGGATTCGGAGTGGGGTCGAAAACATTTTCTAGATGTAAAAAAATAAAAAAACCCCAATTTTGGCCGGGATTCTGGAGAAGGGTCGGGTACTTTCAGTGTAATAATATAACAAAAGTTATAGTGACCGGGATTCGGGAGTGGGCCTGGATACATTTCTAGATGAAAAATATAAAAATTTAAGTGATCAAGTTTCTAGAAAAGGGGTCTGGTAGTTCCTAGATGTAATAAAAAAACAATTATATGACCGGGTTTTGGGAAAGGGGTTGATACTTTTCTAATGTAATAATATAACAATTAAAGTACCGGGATTCTGGAGAAGGATCTGGATACATTTCTAGATGAATAATATAACAATTTAAAAGTCCGGGGATTTGGAAAAGGGGTTTTGGTTACATTTCTAGATGTAATAATAGAAAAGTTAAAGTGACCAGGATCTGGAGAAGGTCGGATCTTTTCTAGTTAAAATAAAATAACAATTATGTGCCCGGGTTCTGGAAAGGGTCTGGATATATTTCTAGATGTATTTTATATAACAAGTTATGTGACCAGGATTCTGGAGTAGGGTCTGAAAACATTTCTAGTTTAATAAAATAACAAGTTTATGTGCCCGGGGATTCTGGAAAGGGGTCTGGATACTTTCTAGATGTAAAAATAAACAAGTTATAGGATCAGGATTTTTTTAAAGGGGGTCGGATAATTCCCTAGATGAAATTAAAAATAAAATTTTTAGTGAGGGGATTTGGAGAAGGTCTGGAACATTTCTAGGTGTAATAAATCAAGTTTTAGTGACCGGTTTTCTGGGAGGGTTGGAAATATTTCTAGTGTAAAAATAACCTTTATAGTGACCAGATTCTGGAAGGGGTCTGGATAAATTTCTAGCTGTAATTTAGGACAAGTTATGTGCCCGGGGATCGGAGAAGGGTCTGGATACTTTCTAGTGTAATATTGAACAATTAAGGGGACCGGTTTCTGGAAAAGGGTTCTGGTACTTTTCTAATGTATATAGAACAATTTGGAACCAGATTTGTGGAGAGGGTTAGTACATTTTTTAAAAATAAAGAAAATTTTTGGGGACCTGGATTTGGAGAAGGGTCTGGATACATTTTAGATGTAAAAAATGAACAAGTTATAGTGACCGGATTCTGAAAAGGGGCGGGATACATTTCTGAGTAATAATGAACAATTATATGACCGGGATTCTGGGAAGGTCTGGATACATTTCTGATGTAATAATAAAAAAATTATAGGCCCGGTTTTGGAGAAGGGTCTGGAAATTTCTAGATTAGTTATAAAACGTTTTTAGTGCCCCGGGTTTCTGGGTGGGGTCTGAAAACATTTCTAGATGTCAATAAAACAAGTTATAGTGCCCGGGGGTTTCTGGGGGGGGTCGGGATACATTTCTAGATGTAATATAAACAAGTTAAGTGCCGGGTCTGGAGAAGGGTCTGGATACTTTCTAGATGTAAAATATAACAAATTACAACCGGGATTTGGGGAAAAAGGGGTCTGGATACATTTCTACATTAAATAAAAAAACAAGTTATAGGACCAGGTTTGGGAAAAGGGGTCGGTTTAATTTTTTCAGTGTAATAATATAACAAGTTATAGTGAAGGGGTTTCTGGAAAGGGGTCTGGATAATTTCTAGTTTAAAATATAACTTTATATGCCCAGGATTCTAAAAGGGAAAGCCCCTGATCCGGGATTTTTTCCGTTTGCCATATTGGAGCGGGAAGGAATTTTTTCCCTAAAATGAGGACAATTGGCTTCTGCCTCATGGTTTTTTTTTGCCTTCCTCTGGATCAACACTTTAGCAGAATGGGCTGAACTGGATGAACATCTTATGTTTTTACAGCCTTACAAACTATAAAACTATGTAACTATGCAGGTCAGGGTCAGGAACTGGTTAAACCCTGGTGGCGCCTATTCTGTACCTGTCCTGAGTCTAGATCCTCACACGGAATGATTGTATTCCATATGTTTAGTCACAGATATATAGTCAGAGCTCAGATACTAGGTCACACAACACAGAATGTATATCAGTCACAAACTGCTTGAAATACCAACAAGCAGAATTCAGAATGCAGCTCTGGATGTGAATAGAATATAATGGGGCAGATTAATCAACACTAGACAGTCTTACTTGACAGTCTCACAATGTATCACATGTAGGAGCGTAATACAGGATGTAACTAAGGATCAGTACAGGATAAGTAATGTATGTACAGTGACTGCACCGCAAAAGTGAGCGCAGCTCTAAGATAAACGGATGTAACTCAGGACAGACGGGATATTAATGTATGTACATTGACTGCCCCAACAGAATGGGAGGCGCTCTGGAGGAAAATACGGATTAACTCAGGACAGTACAATAAAAATGTATGTACAGGCTGCACCAGCAGAATAGGATGCACTCTGGAGTAAAATTTCGGGAGAACTCAGGATCAGTACAGGTAAGTAATGTATGTTAGTGACTGCACCACAAAGTGGTAATAATTATAACAATTTAAATGCCGGGATTCTGGGAAGAGTTGGATACATTTCTAGATGAAATTGTCACGGACGCCCCTGCGCCATGTCCTAGGTCGCGCTCGCCCGTGCCCCTGCTCCCAGGGGCCCCCGTCCCGCACGTCGTTTGGGGGTCCCTCGTTCATCGGGTCCCCCCCGGGTTTCACTTACCCAGCCGGCCCCCTCTCATCGTGTCCACTCCCGGCGCGTGGCTCCGCCCCCAGGGGCAGGGGCCCCGCTGGCAGTTTAAAATTTAATGGGCAGTGCGCCGGGAAAGGGGCTTTTCCGGCACTGCCCCATTTTAAATTTCCGGGCTTCCCGGCGGCCCTCACCGATCCTTGGTGTTATTCCCATGGGGAAAGTGTTCTAAGCTTTTCCTTTTTGCCTTCCATTCCCCACTCTCTGCTTACGTTTACCCTTTTTACGAACTTGCCGCCTGCCCTGAAACCCCGCCTGTCCCCAAAACCCCGGTGCCCCGCCGTCCTTTACCTCGTACCCTTGGCCCCACCGCAGGGGAAGCCCGCCATGGGAGTGACCTGGTGGACCCCCCGCCGCAGCAAGCCATCCCGCTTTTGGGCCGGGGTCTGGTGAAAACCGGGACCCACTTAGTTTTCCCCTCCCTGGTGTGGGTTTCGCCCCCGCCGCGGTGCCGTGGGTCCCCTCCAGCCGTAACAGTAATAATAAAAAAGTTATAGTGACCCGGGATTTGGAGGGGTTGGATACATTTCTAATGTAAAAATTAACAAGTTTTAGTGACCAGGGTTTTGGGGAAAGGGGCTAGATACATTTTTAGATGTAATAATATAACAGGTTATAGTGACCAGGTTCTGGAGAAGGGGCCTGGAACTTTCTAGATGTAAAAAAATAACAATTTTTAGTGACCGGTTTTTGGGAGAAGGGTTGGATACATTTGTAGTGTAAAAATATAACAAGTTTTAGTGATCGGATTCTAGAGAAGGGCTGGTAGATTCCCAGATGTAATAAAAGAAAAAGTTTAAGTACCCCGGGTTCTGGAGAAGGGTCTGGATACATTTCACAGTAATAATATAACAAGTTATAGGCCGGGGTTTTTTGGAAGGGTCTGGATAATTTCTGATGTAATAATATAACAAGTTTAGTGAACCGGGGATTTTGGAGAAGGGTCTGGTACTTTCTAATGTAAATAAAAAAACAATTATAGTGACCAGGGTTTCGGAAGGGTTGGTACATTTCTAGATGTAATAATAAAACAAAATTATAGTGACCGGGATTCTGGAAAGGGGTTGGATATATTCTAGGTGAAAATTTTAAAAACAAGTTATAGTGACCAGGGTTCGGGGTAGGGTTGAAAACTTTTTTAGAAAGAATAAACAACAAGTTATAGTGACCCCGGGGTTCTAGAAGGGTCTGGTACAATTTTTAGATGAATAATATAACAAGTTATGTGAACAGGGTTCTGGAAAGGGGCTGGATAGATTTTCCAAGTAATAAAAAACAATTATGGCCGGGGGTTTTGGAGAGGAGTCGCTGATCCAGGGATTTTTCCCATTGCCAATTTGGGGTGGGAAGGGAATTTTTTCCCTAAAATGAGACAATTTGGGTTCTGCCTCAGGGTTTTTTTTTTGCCTTCCTCATCAAACTTAAAAAGAAAGGGGTGAACTGGATGAACACTTTTGTTTTTACAGCTTAAAACTATAAAAATATGTAACTATGCAGGCAGGGGCAGGAACTGGGAAACCCGGGGGGCGCCTATTCTTTCCTTCCTAGTCTAGATCCCCCAACGGAATGATTGTATTTCCCTATGTTTTAAAATCACGATATAAGTCAACTAGATACTGTCACACAAAACCCGAATGGGGATATCAGTCACAAACTCTTGAAAACCAACAACAGATTTAAAGCACTCGGAGTAATAGAATAAATGGGGGGAAAATTTAACAACACTCAGTCTTACTTGACTTCCACAATTATCACTGAGGAACATAATACAGGATGAACAAGGATCATACGGGTAAAATTATTACATGACTGCACCACAAATAGTAGTGCAGCTCTAGAGATAATACAGGAGTAAACTGGGTCATACAGGGTAAGTAATGTATGTACAGTGACTGCCCAGCAAATAGTAGTGCACTTGGAGGATAATACAGGGTGTAACCAGGATCATACGGATAAATAAAGTAGTACAGTGATGCACCCGCAAATGTGAGTGCAGCTTAATATAATACAGGGTTAAACCCGGATCAGTACAGGGTAATAATGTTGTATGTACTCACCGCAGAAAATTTTGGCGCAGCTCTGGAGGATAATACAGGATGTAACTCCCGGGAATACGGATAAGTAATTATTACATATGCCCAGCAAATAGTAAGCGAGCTCTAAGGGTAATAAGGATGTAATCAGGATCATACAGAAAGTAATTATGTACAGTCGCACCAGCAAAATATGGTGCACCAGGGTAATACAGATAAACTCAGGGTCATACGGATAATTTAAAGTATGTAACGTGACTGCACTACAGAATATAGAGCAGTCAGACAATACAGTTAACTCAGGGGCGTAAAGGATAAGTAATGTATGTACATGACTGCACCAGCAAATAGGAGGCGCCTGGGTATAATACAGGGTGTAATCAGGGGTCGTCATTAATAATGATGTACACATGACTGCACCAGCAAAAATACCGCTCGGGGTATAAACAGATGTAACTCAGGATCGTACAAAAATAATGTTGTACACAGTACGCACCACAGAATATGGTTTCACTCTTTGGGGTTATTTAGGAGTAACCAGGGTCTACGGAAATAATGTTGTCTGACTGACCCAGCAAAAATGACGCAGTCTGAGGAAAAACAGAAGTAACTCAGGGTCAGACAGAAAAAATTTAAAGAGACAGTGACTGCACCCCAAAAGTGGCAGCTTTTGGGGGAAATACAATTTTTAACCGCATCATAAAGGATAAAAATTATTACAACTGCACTAGCAAAAAGTGATGACCTGGGGTTAATCGGGAAAAACCAGGGCAGTAAAATAAGTAATTTTTGTACACGGATGACCACGAATAGTCAGTCCTCTTGGGGTAAATACAGGAATAACTCAGGATCTACAGGGTAATAAAAGTATGTACATGACTGCCTAGAGAATGTGAGTGCACTCTGGGGATAATACTTATTAAAATCAGATCATCAGGATAATAATGTATTACATGACTGCACCAGCAGAAAGTGACGAGCCTGGAGGATAAAACAGATGTAAACAGGGGCAAAAAGGATAATCAGTATGTACAGTAAACCCCCAGCAAAAGGATGCAGCTCTGGGGGGAAGTAAGGGTTAAATTTGGGTCATAAAGATAATAATGTATGTACATGAATGCCCAGCAGAAATGAGCCGCTCTGGAGTATAGTAGGATTAACTCAGGGATACAAGATAAGAATGTAGGACACAGTGACGCACCACAAAAATTACACACCTTGGGGTAAATGGTTTTCCTCAGGATCAGTACAATAATAATTATGTACCCGTGACTGCACCAGCAAATAGTGAGCACACTTGGGGTATTATAGGATGTAACTGAGGGCAGTACGATAAGTAATGATTACAGTGACTGCCCAGCAAAAGTAGTGCAGCTCTGGGATAATACAGGATGTAACTCGGGTCATAAGGTAAAATGTATGTACACGTGACTGCACCAAAATGTAGTGTTCTTGGAGTATATATAATTGAATCAGGATCATACATAATAAGTTGTACAGTGACCCGCACCACAGAAAAAGTGCAGCTCGAATAAATCAAGTAACTCAGGGTCATAAAGGGGTAACAATATTTTTCTGGGGCTACAGTATAAAATCTTTAATTATGCCATTATACCAATTGGCGGGTTTTTTACTCTCGTATCCCGGCTGATAATTGAATGAAGTGGCCTCAAAGCTTTTGTAATTTTATTCTCCTGCTTTTTCATTTCTCAACACATGCCATACTTTTGCATGGGGTGTGCCCCGGGATTTCATCAAAGTCTTTATACCTGAGAAGCAGGAGCCCGCATGGCCAGCCCTTTTAGAGAGTTGGCCTTTGGTCAGATGGGTTGGGGGGGTACCTTAGTGGGGCCTTTTTAATCCGGGATTGAGGATATCCAAAACCCTTTTAGTCCCCAGAAAAACCCCCTTTTGGTCTGTTAGTTAACGTCCTGAAGACAGGGGTTTAAATTTCGCCCCTCAAACGCCTGTTAAAGTGAATGAAGATCGCTCTATTTTTTGTTGCCTTTACTTTGGGTAAAATAGGGGACACATTTGCTAATCATTGTCCAAACCCCCCAAAATTCGAAGCCCCAGGAAAATAACATGGTAAAAAAGTAAATTAATCACAACTTTCCTAAAAAAAGAAAAGGGGCTTTTTTATTTCCCCGTATCCCATTGTCTCCATTGCCCTTTTGGGAGGAGCACAGCAAAAAAATAATTTTCTTTCAAATAAATCGTCGTCTTTCCAAAAGGAGTCTTGATCTCACATTAAAGTCAATGAAACAGATGGAATCGACGCATTCCCTGCACGAAGCTCCGAAAATGCGACAGGTACGAAATGCACAGGTCAGTCCTCAGAAAAGAAGGAGCATGAGTAAGGGGGCAAGTGAAACTGGGGTGTACCGCCAAGCAGTGACCAGTGAGGGCGTCATTCCTGGTACTGTGACATCAGCAAAGGCCAGGGGCTTAACTAGAATTCATAGGGCCCCATAGCAAAATGAGACAGGGCCCCAGCACCTAAGGACAGAAAGTGAAAGCAGCAACATAAGTAGCAATAAGTAACGGTATAAATAATATTGCCACATATCAGAGAGACAACATTGTACTGCTCCATAGCAGGAAGACACAAACTTGTTATAAGAAAAAACAATGTTCCCCCTCAATCTCTGGGCCCCAGTACAGCTGCTTTGGATATAGTTACACCTATGGAGGGTCCACTCGACCACTGGGCCCCACCATGGCTATGCTAGCAGCATTATGGATCCCTGGGAAGATCTGTGCACTGGCCCCTCTGACCAACACAACCACAGGAACAAATATATACATTATCGATAACAAACTTATAACCTACAACACCACCATATAGAGACTACATAGAGGTCAGACACCAGCTCAGGAATAACCTACAACACCGCCAAATAGAGACCACATAGAGGTCAGACACCAGCTCAGGTATAACCTACAACACCGACATATAGAGACCACATACAGGTCAGACCCACTCAGGTATAACCTACAACACCCCCATATAGAGACCACATAGAGGTCGACACAGCTCAGGTATAACCTACAACCTGCCATATAAACACATCGAGGCAGACACCAGCTCAAATAAAAATACAACACCACCAATAAACCACAAAAGGGCAGACACCCGCTCAGGAAAACCAAACACCACCAAAAGAGACCCATAAGATCAACACCCTCAGGGAAACCTACAAACCTCCATAAAACACATAGGGTCAGACAGCACTCAGGTTATAAACCCACACACCACCATTAAAAACACTAGAGGGGAACACCCTCAGATAAACCTTAAAAAAACCCCCATTAAGACCACAGATCGACCCCAGTCAGGAAACCACAACACCGCCATATAGGACCACATAGAGGCAGACACCCCCAGGGATACCTACAAAACCCCCTATAAACCACATAAGGCAACACCCCCAGGGGGAAAAACCTACAAAACCCCATATAAGTCCACTAAGGCGACACCACTCAGGGATTAACCTACAACTCATCAATAGACCCAATAAAGGGGAACACACTCAGGTAAACCAAACACCCCATGAGAACTCAGCTCGGATGGGCCCCGGGGGGCCGGGGGAAACCCCCGGGGGGGCCCCCCGGGCCCTGGGGGGCCCCGGGGGCAGGCCGCTTCCCCGGGGTCCGCGCACGGTCCCTGGGCGCCCGGGACCTGCTCCCCAGCGCCCAAGCCCCCGGTACTGGATAATGTCCCCCACTCCCGGGTGCGCTGTTTAGGGACACACGCCACAGCCTGCGCCCCGGGTCTCCCCCGGGCCCCTAACCATTAGGCCTTTACCTCCGGGGGCCCCCCCCTACTGCTGACGTAGCGCGCGGGATCACATCACCGCGCCCCTAGCAGGCAAAGCCGGCGGGACTCGGGGCCCGGGGCCGGCAGAGCCGAGCCCGGAATTCTGGTTTTTTTTTTTTTTTTTTTTTTTTAAATCACTTACAAGGGGCCCCGACTACAAAGGGGGCCCCTGGGTACAAGGGGGGCCCCCGATACTCAAAGGGGGGCCCCGACTACTCTAAAGGGGGCCCCTACACTCTAAAGGGGGGTCTGCTACTCAAAGGGGCCCCTATATCTAAAGGGGGGCCCCCGACTCTCTAAAGGGGGCCCCGCTACTCTAAAGGGGGGACTGACTCGTAAGGGGGGGTTATCTAAGGGGGCCCCACTACCCAAACCCCCTACACTGAAGGGGGGCCCCCACTCGAAGGGGGCCCCCTTACCGAAGGGGGGGCCCCGGCTACTCTAAAGGGGGTTACTCAAAAGGGGGGGGTTTGGGTATCTAAAGGGGGGGCCCCG
>JAODAL010072792.1:0-14976 GCA_025379985.1 Phyllomedusa bahiana
TTTTGGCAAAAAAATGTCTGAATGGCGAACTGCTTTTGATTAAGTGGGACACTTGTATAAAATGCGAAGTCATTTCAACAGCCGGAACGACTCTATTAAACACAGAGGTAGAAGTGGCGAGTCGGTGCCAGGTTCATATATGTCACCCCAGATAACTACACACGTTACGGAAGTTATTATGTTTTTTGCAAACAAAAGGTTTTCCATTAAGTTTTATCATGGTCCCCTAAAACGTATATTGTGCTAGTGCCCCCCCCTTCCCCCCCCAAAAAAAAAACTTGTATTACATTTATAAGAATAGTAGAATTTTGTGTTTCTTCTCTTTGCAACACGTGATGTGGATTTCCAAACACCACAGTAAGCATCAGAGAGCGGTCAGGTCACGGTCACCTCCAGGACGGGGGTCACCTCATTAATCATTACTATCATGTTTGTCTCCTGGACGGACAACCGACCCAAAATTAAAAGACTTTTCACATTAAGGGGTACCCCCTCCCACGATGGCAATCAGTGGCCCTTTGCACAACTTCAAAAAGAAAAAGGGAAACCCCCCAATCTATAAGGGGGGGGTGGAAAAGTGAGTATCCTATACATGTTAGAAATAGGATACCCCTTTATGTTTTCACTTCAAATATAATAATGGAATCAATCAAAACTGGAGAAGCTATTTACAAACATGAAATTGTGGAGGGTAACCATTGGTTTACTTGTCCAGGGGTCTGTACTCCTGGTAGTTGGGACTAATAAAGACACATGAAACTTCCCTGCAGATGTTACCTGTGATAGAACCTGAAAGCTACAAGGTAAGGGAGCTTTCACACAGCGCAGTTTTGGTGCAGTTTTAGTTGTGCTCCAATTAAACTGCCTTTATTACCAGCAGCTTCTTTCACTTATCTTAACCATTTGGAAAGTGAGTGATCAGTCAATATGTTTGTACCCACAACACGTCACACACAGTCATTGATGACTTACTTGAAACACCTTCCTGGACAATTTAGACGACTGAAAGAAGCTCTGGGAATAAAAGTATTTAATTGGGGGCAATAAAACTCACCCAAAACTCGCGTGGATAGCAGCCTTAGGGAATGTTCACACAGGCAAATTTCGGCGCGCATTTCGGGTCGTATTTGTGCTCATAGAGAATTATGGGTTACGCCTCCTCTCCCCGCTCGTACAATATGATCGTATTGTAACCGCGGGGAAATAAGGGCTGGGCCAAATTCTTGCAGCGAATACACCCGCGAAATGCATGTCAAAGGGGCCGCGCCGCGGGAGTACTGCTGTCACCGATTCCCAAATCCCCTTCTAATTCGGCCCCATTGTCGCACCGCAATTAGGCGTGTGAACATAGCCAAGGCACGGGGTCAAACTGCGGCCCTCCGTTGTTGGGAAACTACAACCCCATATAAATTTGTATAATCTATAACATGGGCAAGAGGGGATTTTTAATTTTCCCCAAACAGGGGAGGGCCGCATTTTTGACACCCTGCCTTAGGCTTGTCTCCACAGGACTGGCTTATATTTCGGATAAATTTAAAGAATCTGCAAAAATCTGACAATCCCCATAGACAGGCTCGGACTGGCCCATAGGGTGGTAGGGGAAACCCCCGGTGGGCCCCGTGCAGGGACCTGAGATGTTTTTTAGCGCATACCCTCCTTTGGTAGGACGGGAAAAGCAGAGAAAGAGACAAATATAAAGGGGCATGTAGAGTACTTGGGGGGGCCCCCTAGAGTAAACCCAAATTTGGGGGCACCAAAACAACTAAACGGGGCCCCAGAATCAGTCCACCTGGGGCGCCGGGGCCCCCCAGCCCACATTTCCCAAGACCTCAATAGAAAATCTACCCGGCTCGGATTTTCTGATGTCGGAATTCAAATCCAAAATCCAATCAAAATAAACAGAACAGGTTCTAGGATCCACCGGAAAACAGCAAATTAAACAACTGTTCTGTGGCAGGCGGCGCCCGAAATCCAAAAGCCGCGGCAACTAATGTGACAAAAAACGAAAACCTAATGTGAAATACTGGTCGGGTTCTAATTAGACTCCAAACAGTACTCTACAGTCTGCCGTGTAGACGTGGGATAAGGGTATCTCCAAAGGTTAAGTGTGGGGTGTATTTCAGCGCCTAATTGTGCTGCCATACACCTGAAATACGCCCTGCATATACGGTAATTCATGGCTCTCATGGAGAACTACGAATACCCAACATTTTCCCTGGCGTATTATATGTGGCAGGGAAAACAGTTGACATGGCACTTCTTCCTGGCGTTTATGTGTTGGGGAGAGTGAAAGTGAGTGGGGGCCGGCAGTCACTGTTTTAGAAGTACACACTGGCCAGCGCATACTTCTATAATGTCCGGCATTTTGCACCACGTACAGTACACGCCCCAATACGCTGTGTGAATAGACCCTAACTGTGCCGATTACTGGGCCTGGATAATCGATACTATAGAAATAACAATGCAACAGAAAGTTCTAATGGACTAGAAAGAAAGTAACAAAAAGTAACATTTCTTAATGTAAAGAACAATTGTATATGGCCCCCTGCAGGTCTATAATGGGTATTGCAGGTGTGGATCCTGGTCCTGTAGGATCATACTACACTGGGGTTAGTTAGTCTGTTACCACAGAGACACTTCTATGAATTCGCCTTCTTCATTTTTTGCCGTATACTGCAGGTTCTATAGATGTATGAAGAGGCGCGCGGCCAAACTTGACGCAATATGCAGCTGACGACACATTTTATGGCATCAACGTTTGGTGCAAAACTGCCAGAGAAAGTTTGGAGCATAACACTCTATGCGACAATTTTGAATGTTATATGCCAAAAAGGTTTGGCGCATTACACTTTCATTCATAATGTTATATTATACTTTTCTCTATGTCTATTTAGAACTGGTGTGTCGGAGGCAAGTTACAAAAATAGCGCCTGCAAATTCATAGATGTCGCCCATAGGTGCTGAATACCTAAAACTATACCTAAAACTCATGCATGAAAACTGTCTAGGTCTAAGATTTTTTTGTTGCTCTTAGCAACCAATCAGAGCCCATATCAACCAATCAGAGCCCGTATTAAGCAATCAGAGCTTATAGCCACCAATCAGAGCTCATAGTGACCAAACAGAGCCCATAGCAACCAATCCGAGCTCATAGTAACCAATCAGAGCTCATAGCAACCAATCAGAGCTCATAGTAACCAATCAGAGCTCATAGCAACCAATCAGAGCTCATAGCGACCAAACAGAGCCCATAGCAACCAATCAGAGCTTATAGCAACCAATCAGAGCCCATAGCGACTAATCAGAGCCCCCTTTCATTTCATATAGTGCTCTGAAATAAAATAAAGGGGAGCTTTGATTGCCTGCAAAGAGCTCTGATTGGTTGCTATGGGCTCTGATTGGTTGTTATGAGCTCTGATTGGTTGCCATGAGCTCTGATTGGTTGCCATGAGCTCTGGTTGGTGGCTATGAGCTCTGATTGGTTGTCATGGGCTCTGATTGGTCACTATGGGCTCTGATTGGTCACTATGGGCTCTGATCGGCTACTATGGGCTCTGATTGGTGGCTTTGAGCTCTGATTTGTTGTTATGAGCTCTGATTGGTTGTTATGAGCTCTGATTGGTTGTTATGGGTAACAAAAAAAGTCTGAGACCTAGACGGTTTTCATACATGTCCCCCTTTATGTCAGACAATTTATTTTTAGATCATGGAAGCAATACATAAATGGGTGCAAAAGTATATAAAGTCACTGACAAAAAGGTGAGAGTGTCAGTCCTTCACCATAAACGGCAAGACAGAGCAAAAATAAACATACATATAATGAATAATATAATGTAAATATAATAATATAATGTCATGTAATATAAGACTAAATGTAACTTTGTAAAATTATAAATATAATATATATAATATATGCATATACGTAAATATATATATAAATATTTTAATAATATAAAACATACAAATGATACATATCAAACATGAATAGAATATAAATAATATAATATAATGTAACATAATGAAATATACAAATAAATATAATTTAATAGATTCTACACACAAAATAAAAATAAAACATGAACATAAATATAATAAACTATAAGAATAAATATAATTCTATACATTATACATATACAATACACATTGAATACAAATAAAAAATTAGACATATAAAACATAAATATAATATACATTTTATAATATAATTTAATATAAGCATAAATGTAATCCTATAATTTATACATACAAAATATACATAGAAAATAAATATAAATGACACAGAATCTATTTCCATTTATTTATTTTTTTATTGCATTTTATTATTTTCATTTTTATTATTTTTTGTTTTCTTTAATAAGTGCTTTGATAGGATTTTTTCCTAAATTGGCTCAGTTTCCCTCCACATAAGTGTTCCAAAAATTGCCAACTAAGTGACCCAGGGCAAACTATCCTTATCGGGCTGAACCAATACGAGGCTCTCTCATCTCCACCCCTAGAAACCAGTCCAATAAATAGCGCCATCCTGCAGGTTCTGACTGTTTCCCCCCCTGGAGATTCTGCTTCTTTGGACATGTAAGTAAGAACGATGCAAACAGCGACAAGACTCCCGCAGGCGAAACTGTGCTGCTGTTATTTCTAGTTACTTAGTACAATTCTTGTAATTCGACATCTGATAATCTGATAATCGGACAATTGCTTCTACCACAGAAGTGTATGTCAAATAGAGAATTAGTAGAAGGTCATTCATATTCCCTAAAGTTTGAGATACTTTTTCATGACTTTTTGATAATCCAGAAGAGTTAGTAATCTGTAATCTGACATTTATTGGGTCTGGTGAGATTACATTATTAGGGTATGTTCACAGGGTGTATTGCAGTATATTGCGGTGTATTACAGTACGCGCCGCAATACACCGTGTGTTTCGGGAGCTCGTGCTGATCAGCATGTACTCCCGAGTCACTGGGGGGGGGCCCATAGACATGCATTAATCGCGCCGCATAATCGACGCAAATAAATGACAGGTCACTTATCTCCTCGCCCTTCCAAGACGATCGTATTGTACGTGCGGGTGGACGAGGTGTAATCCATAGTTCTCTATGAAAGCTATGGATTACTGTAATTGTGGCGCGCCGAATTTACACCGTGTGAACATACCCTTAATGCAGGGGTCTTCAAACTGCGGCCCTCCAGCTGTTGGGAAACTACAACTCCCATCATGCATTTATATAATCTATAAGAGTGGGTATGATGGGAGTTGTAGTTTCCCAACAGCTGGAGGGCCGGCAGTTTGAAGACCCCTGCCTTAATGGGATGTAATGAAACTATATTTTTAAATATTCTGGATTATTGGCGGTCAGAGGAAATCTTATCATTTCATTATAGGGGTCGAAACCTAAGGGAATATTTTCTACTTCAGCCAAAGTCATTTACCATTGTCTTATCTTTCTGAACATTCAGATACCGGATAAAAGGGATTTCAGAATTTGGTATTTCTATCAAGTTGCTGTTACTACATTGAAGTATTTTATGAATATTTTTTTTTTGGTGTATTTTTATTACATTGCAGCCAGCAGGTGGCGCTAATAATGTTCTTTATATTTTCTGATTATTTTAGGTTCATTTGTTTTTACATTTTTTTTACTGACTATTTTGGCAATCGATAAAGTTTACAGTAAAAAAAAAAGTAAAAAAAAAAGTAAAAAGGCAAATAAAATAGAAAATGAACTTCACATCACAAAAATAATTTGTTAGTGATGTGATATGACAATAAACGGCACCTAAAAAACTTTACTGCAGGAAGTATGTGACCAGAATTATTATTGTAAATAATAATAATAATAATAATAATAATATTATTATTATTATTATTATTATTGTTATTATTGTTGATTATTATTATTACTTATCTACTAAGTTATATTTTTTATCTATTATTATAATTGTTTCTTATTGCATAGATTTGTATTTTTTTTTATAAAAATATATTTTTGTTATTATTTCTTACATATTATTATCATTATTTTTATCATTATATATATAATATATATATATATATATATATATATATAATATATATATAATATATATACATATATATGTGTGTGTGTGTGTGTTTTATTGTTATTATTATTATCATTTTTATTATTTGTATTCATTTAAAGATAAACCAAAGCATAACGATGCTGAAGGTGTGCGCGCTGCTGCTTTTATTCTCTCTGGGTAAGAACCGCCGACCACAATCTTCTTTTCTATATTTATTATCATACAGATGTAGTAGAGCTGACCTTGCCATTGAATGTTACTGTGCTTCTAGATATATGACTGAGCTACAGTATCTCACACACGTCAGTGCACCCCTCACATTATATACAGCATCTCCGAGAAGTCAGGACACCCCTCACATTATATACAGTATCTCCCAGAAGTCAGGACACCCCTCACATTATATACAGTATCTCCCAGAAGTCAGGACACCCCTCACATTATATACAGTATCTCACACAAGTCAGGACACCCCTCACATTATATATATATATAACATGTCCCAGAAGTCAGTAGACCCCTCACATTATATACAACATCTCCCAGAAGTCAGGACACCCCTCACATTATATACAGTATCTCCCAGAAGTCAGGACACCCCTCACATTATATACAGTATCTCCCAGAAGTCAGGACACCCCTCACATTATATACAGCATCTCCCAGAAGTCAGGACACCCCTCACATTATATGCAGTATCCCAGAAGTCAGGACACCCCTCACATTATATACAGCATCTCCCAGAAGTCAGGACACCCCTCACATTATATACAGTATCTCACAGAAGTCAGGACACCCCTCACATTATATACAACATCTCCCAGAAGTCAGGACACCCCTCACATTAAATACAGTATCTCCCAGAAGTCAGGACTCCCCTCTCATTATATAGTGCATATCACAGAAGTCAGGACACCCCTCACATTATATACAGTATCTCCCAGAAGTCAGGACACCCCTCACATTAAATACAGCATATCACCGAAGACAGGACACCCCTCACAACAGATACAGGATCTCCCCCCAGACAGGACACCCCTCACAAGATATCCAGTTTCTGCCAGTAGTCAGGTGTACCCTGACATTTTATGCAGTATCTCCCAGAAGTCAGGACACCCCTCACATGATATACAGTATGTCCCATAAGTCAGGACACCCCTCACATTATATACAGTATCTCCCAGAAGTCAGGACACCCCTCACATTATATACAGCATCTCCCAGAAGTAAGGACACCCCTCACATTATATACAGCATCTCCCAGAAGTCAGTGCACCCCTTACATTATATTCAGTATCTCACAAAAGTCAGGACACCCCTCACATTATATACAGCATCTCCCAGAAGTCAGGACACCCCTCACATTATATTCAGCATCTCCCAGAAGTCAGGACACCCCTCACATTATATACAGTATCTCACAAAAGTCAGGACACCCCTCACATTATTTTAAACATTGTATTCTATCTTTCCATGGGACAACACTGAGGATATGACACTTTCATGGGAAGTGTTGTCCCATGAAAAGATAGAATACAATGTTTACAATAATGTGAGGGGTGTACTGACTTCTGGGAGATGCTGTATATAATGCGAGGGGTTCCTGACTTCTGGGAGATACTGTATATAATGTTGGGGTGTCCTGACTTCTGGGAGATGCTGTATATAATGTGAGGGGTGTCCTGACTTCTGTGAGATACTGTATATAATGTGAGGGGTGTACTGACTTCTGGGAGATACTGTATATAATGTGAGGGGTGTCCTGACTTCTGGAGATGCTGTATATAGTGTGAGGGGTGTCCTGACTTTTGGTAGATGCTGTATATGATGTGAGGGGTGTACTGAATTCTATATATAATGTGAGGGGTGTACTGACTTCTGGGAGATACTGTATATAATGTGAGGGGTGTCCTGACTTCTGGGAGATACTGTATATAATGTGAGGGGTGTACTGACTTCTATATATAATGTGAGGGGTGTACTGACTTCTGGGAGATGCTGTATATAATGTGAGGGGTGTACTGACTTCTGGGAGATACTGTATATAATGTGAGGGGTGTCCTTACTTATGGGAGCTACTGTATATAATGTGAGGGGTGTCCTGACTTCTGGGAGATGCTGTATATAATGTGAGGGGTGTCCTGACTTCTGGGAGATGCTGTATATAATGTGAGGGGTGTCCTGACTTCTGTGAGATACTGTATATAATGTGAGGGGTGTCCTGACTTATGTGAGATACCTGTATATAATGTGAGGGGTGTCCTGACTTCTGTGAGATACTGTATATAATGTGAGGGGTGTCCTGACTTATGTGAGATGCTGTATGTTATGTGACGGGGGTCCTGACTTCTGGGAGATACTGTATATAATGTGAGGGGTGTCCTAACTTCTGAGAGATGCTGATTGTAATGTGAGGGGTGTCCTGACTTCTGTGAGATACTGTATATAATGTGAGGGGTGTCCTGACTTCTGGGAGATACTGTATATAATGTGAGGGGTGTACTGACTTCTGGGAGATGCTGTATATAATGTGAGGGGTGTCCTGACTTCTGGAGATGCTGTATATAATGTGAGGGGTGTCCTGACTTCTGGGAGATGCTGTATATAATGTGAGGGGTGTCCTGACTTCTGGGAGATACTGTATATAATGTGAGGGGTGTACTGACTTCTGGGAGATGCTGTATATAATGTGAGGGGTGTCCTGACTTCTGGGAGATACTGTATATAATGTGAGGGGTGTCCTGACTTCTGGGAGATACTGTATATAATGTGAGGGGTGTCCTGACTTCTGGGAGATACTGTATATAATGTGAGGGGTGTCCTGACTTCTGTGAGCTACTGTATGATGAGGAAGCAGATTTACCTGCAGTCTAATGTAGCATCACAGATCACAACACACTGTGATACCAGTACATGGGATCAGCCAAATGACCACCTCAGCTCTGCTGCATCAGTCACCCTTTACTACAGACAGGTGCACCTTAAAGGAAAACATTTAGGGCGACATAAATGAACGGGTCTGCACCAGTTTTCCGCCATCTTTGAGCCAAAAAAACCTATCGTAGCCCTGTTCAATAGATGTATAAACTGTCCTAAGCCAAAATCTGGTGCAACAGAGCCGACAGCTTTGTATGCGCCAATACTATGGGGGCGTGTCACGCCAGATTCGTACGACGCGCCACGTTTATGAAAGTGTCACATCAAAATGTGGCACGAAAGTGTCGGACCAATCCATACTAATTTCCTAGTGGGGAGGCTGTGAGAGATTTTGGCACATAAAGGTGTCTCACCACACATCTATAGAGTGCTGGGAGACACTTCCATACTGACGAATGCTGCACTAACCTAACGAGACGTACGACTGTCGAGGGGGCGCCACTTCTCATACATATTATAATATCAGCAGCTCTACCAGCACTAAAAATCAGTCAAAGGGAACATAGGAATTTTTGATCAAAACTGTATAAGCCCACCTGCCAGCGTCAATGCGACCCCAATACAGGTGGGGACCTCCTCCAGCATGTTATCCCTCTTTGTGTCTGTTCAGACCTCCACATTTCAGGGAGAGAAGATCCCAACTATAAAATGCTCTGATTAAAAAAGCCTGTGAAGATGGGCAAAGTGCACAACAGACATTTTTTAATCAGAGCAGTTTATAGCTGGGATCTTCTCTCTCTGAGATGTGGAGGTCTGAACAGACACCAAGAGATGTAACATGTTGGAGGAGGTCCCCATCTGTATTGGGGTCGGCAGATGGGTCTATATTTGTTTTGATCAAAAATGTGCACTAAGGACCTCAAGTTTTCATGTATATAAAGTAGCAGAAATGCTTTTCCCAAAAATTCTGTTTTTTAGTGCTTGTAGAGCTGCTGATATTTGATTATGTTTGCATTGCTTTTTGCTGCCGCACTAGTTCATTTCTCTAAAAAATCATTTTGGACGTGCAGACCAAATTTTGTGTTTAGACTTTTCATACATGTCCCCCTTAATATTTCGCTACGGGCGACATGTATGAAGCATGGCGCCGACACGCCAGTTCTAAATCGATATAGAGGAGTGTAGAATGTGACAGGATATAGGAGCCTGTCGTACGTGGTTTCTTGAATTTGGCGTGCTTTGCATAGAATAGCATATCATATCTTTGGTGCATATCTGGCATAGCATAGCAAATCTTTGGTGCATATCTGGCATAGCATAGCACATCTTTGGAATATCATAGCACATATTTGGTGCATATCTGGCTTAGCATAGCACATATATGGCATAGCATAGCACATCTTTGGTGCATAGCATAGCACATCTTTGGTGCACAGCATAGCACATCTTTGGTGTAGAGCATAGCACATCTTTGGAGCATATCTGGCATAGCATAGCATAGCTTTGGTGCATATCTGGCATAGCATAGCACATCTTTGGTGCATATCTTTGGCATAGCATAGCATATCTTTGGTGCATATCTGGCATAGCATAGCACATCTTTGGTGCATATCTTTGGCATAGCATAGCACATCTTTGGTGCCTATCTTTGGTGCATATCTGGCATAGCATAGCACATCTTTGGTGCCTATCTTTGGTGCATATCTGGCATAGCATAGCACATCTTTGGTGCATATCTTTGGTGCATATCTGGCATAGCATAGCACATCTCTGGTGCACATCTTTGGTGCATATCTGGCATAGCATAGCACATCTTTGGTGCATATCTTTGGTGCATATCTGGCATAGCATAGCACATCTCTGGTGCACATCTTTGGTGTAGCATAGCACGTCTCTGGTGCACATCTTTGGTGTAGCATAGCACATCTCTGGTGCACATCTTTGGTGCCTGTCTTTGGCATAACATAGCACATCTTTGGTGCATATCTTTGGCATAACATAGCACATCTTTGGTGCATATCTGGCATAGCATAGCACATCTTGGTGGCATTCTGGCATAGCATAGCACATCTTTGGTGCATATCTTTGGCATAGCATAGCACATCTTTGGTGCATATCTTTGGCATAGCATAGCACATCTTTGGTGCATATCTGGCATAGCATAGCATATCTTTGGTGCATATCTGGCATAGCATAGTACATCTTTGGTGCATATTTTTGGCATAGCATAGCACATCTTTGGCATAGCATAGCACATCTCTGGTGCACATCTTTGGTGCATATCTTTGGCATAAACATAGCACATCTTTGGTGCATATCTGGCATAGCATAGCACATCTTTGGTGCATATCTGGCATAGCATAGCACCTCTTTTGTGCATATATTTGGCACAGCATAGCACGTCTTTGGTGCATATCCTTGGAATAGCATAGCACATCTTTGGTGCATATCTTTGGCACAGCATAGCACGTCTTTGGTGCATATCTGGCATAACATAGCACATCTTTGGTGCATATCTTTGGCATAGCATAGCACATCTTTGGTGCCTATCTTTGGCATAGTATAGCACTTACTTGGTGCATATCTTTGGCATAACATAGCACATCTTTGGTGCATATCTTTGGCATAACATAGCACATCTTTGGTGCATATCTGGCATAGCATAGCACATCTTTGGTGCATATCTGGCATAACATAGCACATCTTTGGTGCATATCTTTGGCATAACATAGCACATCTTTGGTGCCTATCTTTGGCATAGTATAGCACTTACTTGGTGCATGTCTTTGGCATAGCATAGCACGTCTTTGGTGTATATCTTTGGCATAGCATAGCACATCTTTGGCATAGCATAGCACGTCTTTGGTGCATATCTTTGGCATAGCATAGCACATCTTTGGTGCATATCTTTGGCATAGCATAGCACATCTTTGGCATATCATAACACATCTTTGGTGCATTTCTTTGGCATAGCATAGCATGTCTTTGGTGCATTTCTTTGGCATAGCATAGCACATCTTTGGTGCATATCCTTGGAATAGCATAGCACATCTTTGGTTTATAGCATAGCACATCTTTGGTGCATATCTTTGGCATAGCGTAGCACATCTTTGGTGCATATCTTTGGCATAGCATAGCACATCTTTGGCACAGCATAGCACATCTTTGGCATAGCATAGCACATCTTTGGTGCATATCTTTGGCATAGCATAGCACATTTTTGGCATAGCATAACACATCTTTGGCATAGCATAACACATCTTTGGTGCATTTCTTTGGCATAGCATAGCACGTCTTTGGTTTATAGCATAGCACGTCTTTGGTGCATATCCTTGGAATAGCATAGCACATCTCTGGCACAGCATAGCACGTCTTTGGTGCATATCTTTGACATAGCATAGCACATCTTTGGTGCATATATTTGGCATAGCATGGCATATCTTTCATGCATATCTTTGGCATAGCATAGCAATTTCTTGGTGCACGTCTTTGGCATAACATAACACATCTTTGGTGCATATCTTTGGCACAGCATAACACGTCTTTGGTGCACTCAAAAGTGCCGTCTCTGGTGCAAGTTTTGGCCTACAGCTGTTCATACATCTATAGAACAGAGCAGCAAGTGATTTTTAGTGGAAGAAACAGCACAAAATGTCGCAGCCCCATTCACACAAGTCCCCCTACATTCTTATTTTCGACTAATTGTATATTTTGATTTCTTACTCTGTTCACAACTGAAGTAAAATTCTCCCTCTCCTGTGTGACCGGAGAATTGTGGGAGGTCTGGGGACCATCAGCCATCTAGAGCTAAGCTGTCACGTCACACTGAGAGTCGGATGTACGTCTACAAAGGCAGGCTGTATAATTTTGAGAACAGCTCTGGATGCCAAGATTTTCATGTAGATTTCAGCTTTTATATATTTTCTTCTTACAGTTAATTCATCCCTTTTTTATCTCTACAGTTCTGCCTTCAATGGCAAGTAAGAGCGCGCATGGTAAGTCACCTGCTCGGTGGGAAGAGGTGTGGGGGGAGGGGTTGTTTGTTACTCAAAATCCCCAAAATTTTGCAAATCAAATCCCTTCCCAATACAAATAGTAACAAATCAGTATCTAGTGGGATGTCATCTATTGGTACTTCATATAAATTTGAATCACTTCTATTCATGACAGCGAGGATGTGAGCATTGATGAGTTTGTAGTATGAATCCACACAACATTTCCCATTAATAAGGGCAGGAAGAGTTGTCATAGGGGCGCAGGAGCAGATTACAGGATGCACTGGATACTTAGAAAACACTAAAAAGGAAGAGCATTGATCTGTTTCCACATCTTATGTCACATCTCTGGCAGAGCTATATTATTATACCTTATGCTCTAGTCCCACCCAAAGCTGCATTTACTGTTCAGTGACCAGTACATTGTGGGAGATCAAATGGAAACTATGCAGGGTGTTAGCTCACGTGTCTAAAAGCAGGGCCGGAGCTTCACAGTCTTGTGTTTCTAAAGATTTGAAGACAGCTCTGGATGTGAATGGAGGAAATCCAGGAAAACTAATGTTTTTGCATTAATCGTGAGTTTTCCTGTACTTTTCTTCGTTCACAACCAGATCTGTTTTCAAAACTTTGAGCAAAGTAATTGCAATGTTAATAAACGTTTTATGCAAATTTTAATGAAGCCCCACCCTGTCATGAACAGGACACGCCCTAACCACGCCCATTTAAAGAGACAGCATTGAAAAGTGTCCTGGGGCTCAAGACATGTCCCACCTGTCACAGCCTCCAGGACCCACAGACTCCAGATTTTTGGGGGGATAAATTGAGCCTCTCCTTTACCTTGTGTTTCTTGTATATTCCAGATTGCGGGCCACACCAAGTGTATGAATCATGTGGGACCAGTTGTCCTAAAAACTGCAAAAATTTCGGCATCGATCAGCCCTGCACAATGCAGTGCGTGTCCGGATGTTTCTGTAAAGATCCCTACATCTTTAAAAAAGGCGATTCTGGCGAATGCGTTCTGCTTCAGCAATGTCCAAGGAAGTTTCTCCCCTACTGAGACCTAAGAAGTCGGCGGCTGTCACATAACCGTGACCATGACAAGGGCCGAGGTCTACAGAACGTGTGATACCTCCACCTGTACAATGTACCCACCCAGGCCTAATAAACACAAGCATTGACTTCATTGTTGTCTATTGTGGTCAATTAAAGGGGTAGGAAGCCAAAAAAAGTTCATCTAATGCAAGGGGAGCCCGTATGGGAAACCTGTGTGTGAAAGATTTCAAGAGGTCAGTGGCCGACGCGTTTCAGCCAAATGAGATAATTAATTGATATAAAGGGGTTTTGCCACGATGTAATGTTGACGTGGGATCCTCCAAAATAAGTATTTAATCACTTTTCTAAATATATGTGATTACAAAAAGTGAAGCCTCTGAGAGCTACAGCCTTTCTCAATCCCCCTTAATTTCCTGAAAGTTTACATTAGGAGCTGATCTGGCCGAGCTTGCGTGTTTGCACTTCTTATCTGATGACAGGGAACATGAAGGAGCTGGCAAGGGGCTGGGGAGAAAGTGCAGTGTATGAGGCTGTCTGCTGTATAGAGAATCCGCTGTTGTAATGTTATTATTTGAGTAAACTTTATAGACGCTCCCTTGCTTCCTCGCTCTCTGATTACCCCCCTCCCTCTCACCACTGCAGCCGTTCATGACTCAGCATGCTTTGTTTATATTCTCTGAGCAGATAACAGCTAAGGAATTCACTTCGTTGCAAAACCCCTTTAAACTATGCTACCGTGTTTCCCCGATAGTAAGACACCCTCGATAGTAAGACGTAGCGGTGTCTTAGGGAGGTCGCCTAAATGTAAGACGTACCCCGAAAGTAAGACGTACCAATAAACTGTAAAAAATATAAGCCGGGGCTCAGGGGATGTGAACGGTCGCTGATGTGAACGGTGAGCTCTGAAACTGGCTCGGCGACTCCACTGTTACAGAGGTACGGCTGATCTACCCGGCTTTCTAAACCGTAGATCCCCCCTTCCCCCCTGTAAGAGGGGCCCCCGGGACCC
>JAODAL010072793.1:0-14975 GCA_025379985.1 Phyllomedusa bahiana
AATTAAATTATATTACATTAGTTAATCAAAATACCTCCGAATAGGGGCAAAAAACATTTTTCTAAAGAAATAGATCGAGCGAGGAAATGGCTAAGAAAACCGATTATCTGTGGGGACTACAAACATAGTAATAGATAAGAGACTAGATAGGTCAGTGGGTTCCTCCCGTTATGCCCCAGAACTTCAGTCGCTACTGTGGGAGGAAAACCTTCACGACCCATGGAGGTACCAGCATGCTAATGAAGTAGATTTTACATTTTTTTCGGCTTCAAAAAATACCCACTCAAGACTGGACTACTTTTTAGTAGATAGACAATTACTGCCAGCAGTAGCCAAAACAGAAATCGGCCTAATAACGTGGTCTGACCACGCTCCAATCTACATGACTCTGTCAGAGAAATCTAAATCTTCACCCCAATTTCCATGGCGTATTAACCACTCAATACTAAAGTCATCAGATTTAGTTAAAGAAATTCAGGATGCACTCAGCGAATATTTCGAACTAAATTCCCCTTCCTCTCCATCACCGGAGATACTATGGTGTGCCCATAAGGCGGTCCTGAGAGGAGTCTGTATAAAATTGGCAGCTAGGGAGAAAAAGAAAAGGGACACAGCTATGTCCGAAATTTTAAGCAAACTCCAGACTCTAGACAAGGAATTTAAGAAAAACCCAAGTAAAAAGATAAAAGGATAGCCTCGCAGAATGTAGGAACCAACTTCGATCCCTAAACTTATATTACTATGAATACCAACTATCAAAGCTTAAATGGAGCTTCTACCTACAAGGGGATAGACCATCCAAAATTCTTGCAAAAAGGGTTAAAAAATACCAAGCCCGTACAAAGATTTCACATTTAACAATCTCTCCTCAGGAGAAAATCTTTGACCCTCAAAAAATAGCAAATAACTTCGCTGAGTATTATGCTGGCCTTTACAACCTTAAAGACAACCCAGAAACCCCTCCAGTTTCTCTACTGATATTTCACTTCCTAAGACAAGTCAATCTGCCTTCTCTGACGGAGAACAACTTTCAGACTTAAACAGACCTTTTCTACCCACAGAGATAGAAGAAGTAATAAATAATTCTTAAAACCCCCAAAAACCCCCGGGGGCCCTGATGGTTTAAACCAACGAAAAATATAAATTTTAAAAACCAACCCTTACCCCTTTTTTTTTGTCCCCTTTTCCCAAAATCTTTTAAAGACAAAGGGAGGGGCCCCCGCTGAAATGTATCCCACTGAAAAACCACTATCCCAAAACCCTTTGAAAACCAGCAGATCAGGTCGTGAATACGGGCCCAATCCCTTGCAAATTTAATGATATAAAATTCTTTTCTAAGACCCATACCCAAAACCTTTATAAAAAATTTTTACCCTTATTTAACCCAAAAGGGAAATCAATCTGGATTCGTAAAATTTCCTTTAAAAAACCCAAGGGAAAAAGGGCGTTAAAAGGGGGTTTTTAGATGTGGCAACAAAACCAACCCCCAAAAAGGGATACCGGCACTCCTGCTTTTTTCCTCGATGCAGAAAAAAAAAAAAAAAGGGGGCCTTTTGATAGATTTAAAAGGGGGCCCTACCCTTAGACCCAGTACTAGCTAAATTCGGGTTTATTGGGCCCCAAACCAGCGGGCTATTAATGGCTTTTTTACTCAAACCCCGACAGCGAAGGTTTTCATCAGGCTTCCTCTAATACCCCTTCTCGATATCCAAGGGGAACAGGCAGGGTTCCCATTTTCCCCCCTTTAATTTATATTCAAAGTGTGGAACCATTAGCGGAAGCTTTTAGGAAATCTGACTCTATTCAGGGCCCTTAAAGCCTTTAACACAGAGCACAAAATTAGTTTTTTTTGCAGACGCCCACCCTCCTTATGTGACCCCCAAACCCCAAAAAACCTCCACCCCTGCACTGTTAAGTTTTCCTTTGAAAAAGTACTCCTCCATTTCATACAAAAAATTTAAAACCAAACCAAATTGGTAGCCCTATGTTTAAAAATTTTAAAAGGGGGGAAAAAACTCCAAAAAAGTTATCTAGCGGGAAAAATCTTCGGGGCCCCCGGACCACTCCCTTAATTTAAAAATTTAAAAAATTCTCATGTTTTTTTTGGGAAATCGTAAAATTTTCCACAAATCTAGGGGGCCCTTTAACCAAATTTTCCCCTCAAAATTAATAGAATGAGTAGCTCCCTTTGTCCTGGATGGCAAAAAATTAAAAACCTAACCAAAAGGGTTTTTAAATTCCCCCAAAATTCCTAAACTTTTCCCAGATAAACTACCATTTTTTTTCCCCAGCACCTTTACTTAGCAAACCCCCGTCTCAACTTTTAAAAAGCTTTTTTGGGGAAAACTCAAAAAGACCTAGAGCAAAAAAAAAAACCCCCTATCCCTTCCCACTCTAAGAAAAGGGGGGATTTTTCGTCCCCCTCACTTACTCCCCAAAAAATTTGTAGGGGTCCGTCTAGAACCTATAATAGTTTTTGGACACCCAACAGATTGCCAAGGTTGGTCAAAACCGGGGAAAACATTTTCAATTGTGCCTCACTCAGTGAAAGACAATTAATGGCCCTCTAATTTGGGAAATTTCCCGGGTTTCCCCAACCTCAATTGTTATCCCTTATCCATCCCAAAAAAATGTTTGGCATAAATTTGTGATCCCAAAAAAAAACGGGATCCCCCCCACAAAGCAAATTTGGTCCTTTGTAAAATTTTTTCCAGGTAAAATATCCCCCCCCTTCCCCGATTTCAAAGTTGGCAAACCCAAAGGGTATTAAGTCATTTTTTGACCTATTTTAAAAGTTTAATGCCCTTTTCAACCCTTCTGGGACTAAAACTAAAAAAATGACTTGCCAAATTTCCTTTTTTCTTTCAGTCCCTACAAATTAGGCAGCCTTCGTCCGGGGAAGGGGCCGAGCCATACCTCACAAACCCCCCCCTTCTATAATTTCTGTCACGGCGAGAAGGTTTTTGAGGGGGGTTTTTAATCAACTGCCTAAAAACCTTAATTTGCTCTCCTCCGGGAAGAGTCAAAAAACCCTTTTCATCCCGAAAGGGGAGGAAGAACTTAAAATTGCTCCTTTCAGGGGACATTTGGGTTTTTAGAGCCTCTATTGCAATAAAGAATCTTTCCCCTAGATGTATAAATTTTTTAGAATTAATGAAAAAGATTTTTTAAAGGTGGGCCCCAAAAAACCCTTTCGACGGGCCCCAAACTTCCCCACCACCCCTACTTTTAAACTATTTTGGGAAAAGGGAAATGGGGGGAACGTTGGTTTCTCTCTAAATTTAAGTGGTGGTTCGCCCACTCATCCAAAACCCTGTGGTCCCACATTAATAAACCTGTTTGGTGAGGTTTTTAAATTGCCTATTCCCAACCCCAAGCTTTAGCCATACTGGATTTTTTAAAATTTTACCCCTTTCCCAAATTTTTAAAAAACCCCAAGTTTTTTTTTTTAAAAAAAAATCTTTAAATTGCAAACAAGACTTTCCATACCCCTTTACATTTGGGAAATCCATTTACCCCGCCCCCAAAAAAAGGAGATAATGGGAACGGGGTTTAAAATTTTTCCGTTATAAATGCGAAACTTCTTTTTCCCCCCTTCCGCCACTTTTAGTGACAAAACAAGGAATAGGTGGTCCCTTTTGGGGACGGAGTCCAGATTTTTTAAATAATTATCAAATTTGGTACCCCTATCTTTTTTCGAACATACTAGATCAAAACGGGTCTTTTGTTGTTCAAAATGCCCTTTTTACTCATTTTACTCATGTTTCCCTTCCTTTCATTTATCTTGCCTACTGTTTTTTAAAATAATCATTCTAATGCATTTTAGAAAGGGGGACAAAGGGCATATGTTTTTGGGTTAAAATAAATGTTTTTAGTTCTTTTGGGGTTTTTGACCCTTTGTTTGTGAAATTTTCCACCCCCTTTTCCTTTTCTTTTATCCCCCTAAAATTTTTTGGGAAAGCAAAAAAAAAATTTTCCCGGGTAAAAAAAAAAAATTTTTAAATAAAATTTTTTTTCCAGATTGTTTTTTTTTTAGGGGGGAAAAAATATTTACTGAAATAAGCATATCCTGGGGAGATGACAGGTTTTCTTTAATGAAAAAAAGTGTTACCAAAATTAAATTTTCATTTATTAATAGTAAAAAAGAAAATAAGACACAATATTTTGACTTAGTTTTGTATAAGACATGGATTATTTACAAAACCCAGAAAACCCACTTCAAATGTTTGGAGAAATTTTATTACAAATAAGTTAGGTCAAAGGAAACAAAATCAAATTTTTATGAATTGGGAAAAAAATAAGATAAATCTGCATTCTGGCAAAAGCAAATTTTTAATTTTTTGTGGTTGGGGGGAAAGACTGGTTTTATATAAAATTTCAAGTTTTATTAGTTTTTTTTTTTCCCAAAAATGGGGTGTTCTCCCCCCAAAGCTGTTTCCATTTTGAGTTTGTCTTCACCGTCACCCCAGGCTTAAAACCCCTTTTTTTTAGGCTTGGGTGATTCTACAGAGTGATTTTGGATATCATTTTTTTTTACTCCCATTTTAGCCGTTAAAGGGGTATTAGTAATTTAAAGTTTTTTACAGGGAGGGGAAAAAGGCTCTAAAAGGTTTTAATTTTGTCATAAAAACATAAACAAGTTCTTTTTCTTTGGGGATAGGATAAGCAGGGAGTCACCATTGCCAGTCACTGCAAGCAGAGCCTGTTAGAGCAGAGGATTTTGATTGGTAACCTTGGAACTTATGGGACGCCCAAACAGGGAAAATAAGCACTACTCTAAAATGAAGCCCAAAAACAGAACCGCAATGTGGGTTTGGTAAGGTTTTTTTACACTGCCCGTGGAAAAAAAAAACCCACCGAAAAAAGAATACTAAAAACTTTCCTTTAAAAATGAGTTTTCGGGCCCCCCCGCCCGTCAAAAGCAGCTGAAAAAAAAAGTCAGTTTTTTTTTTGGCGGCGCCTTTTTTTGTTTTTTGGGGGCGTTTTTTTTTTGGAGTGTCTTTTCTCTGGGTTTTTTAATGTATTTCCCCAAAAAATTTTTAAACTATTTGGATGTTTAAACCCACACCTTACAGCGGAGGGGTTTAAATGTTAAGATGTCACTTCCTTTAGATCACTTTTGCCCTTTTTTAGCAAAAATTGGGCCTTTGTGGCGCTTCCCGCGTGCACTAAATTTATTACATTTTGCACCCAGATTCTTTCAAAACCCAAATTTCCCCAAAAAACCCCCATTATCTTTGCATACAGCAAGATAACGATTAGCAAAAAATTTTAAAGAAAAGGTTTTTTGCGCCAAAATCCCAAAAAAACGCAATTTTTGCCCCCAAAATTTTCCCTAAAAAAAAAAATATTTTTAGTGTCAGGGAAACCTGATTTATTTATTAGCGCCTATTTTTTTTAAAGATATTGTTTTAGCCCCCAAAACCCCTCAAAAAAACGGATTTTGGCGCCCAAATCCCTTAAAAAAATGTAAATTTTTTTGCGTCCCAAAAAATAGATCCCCTTTTTAGCGCCAAAAACTTTTTAAAGGGTAAAGGATTTTTGCCCCCAAAAACCCTAAAAAAAAAAGGATTCTTGTGCCAAAATTTTGTAAAAAAAAATTTTTTTTTGGCCCGTCAGAGGCGAGATAACTTTTTTTTGGGCCCAAAAACTGTAAAAAAAATTATTTTAGTGTCAAAAAAGTTAAAAAAACTGATTTTTGCGCACCAAAAAACAAAAAAAAACGGATTTTTGGCCTTTTGAGGCCCAAAATAAAAGTTACTAGCGCCCAAAATTTTGTAAAAAAAAATTATTTCAGTGGGAAAAAAATGTTTAAAAAAAAGGTTTTTTGGGGCCCAAAAAACCGTAAAAAAAGTTTTTCTGGCGCCAAAATCCGGTAAAAACGTATTTTCAGGGATCAGTACAAGATAAAATTTATTACCCCCAAAATATGCTTTAAAAAAAGGGTTTTAGCATCAAAAAATTTTAAAAAAAAAAAAAAGATTCTTTATGCCAAAAACTGTAAAAACCGTAAATTTTTTGCGAAAAAAATAAAGAATTGCCCAAAAAACGTTTGGACCAAAGCGTGATCATTTTTATTACAAAAGGTACAAAAAAGGAATCATTTAGACACTTGGGATGCCCAAAATTTTATAAATATAAAACCCTTTTTTTACACCCCTAAGTGGGGCTTGGGTCCCCCTTTGGGGTGGTTTTTATTTTAAAAATTGCGGCAAAAAACGGCGGGAAAAAGCGCCAAAAGAAATCCGAGTTTCTTTGATCCTGTAGTAAATTTTTTGGGCCCCCCTTCTGGGGTTTTTTTTTTTGAGCATGTTGGGAAAATTTCGACCAGTAAAAAAAAACAGCAGAAAAAAGAAACTCAGTGTAGACAGCAGGAAAGTTTTTTCCCCAAAAGAAGTCCCATTGGGGGATGATTACAGTCTTTTTTTTAGCCCTTTTTTAGAAAATGAAAAACGCTGAAAAAAAGGTTTTTTTTCCGTGCATGGGAGACATTTGCCTAATAGTTTGATTTTTTTTACCTTTCATGTTTAAAAGGGCCCAAACAATGGGGGAAGAAAACCTCTTAAAACCTGGAAATTTTAAAATTTAGTCATGCTGGTGTGTTTCCGTTCTTAATGCGGGAAGTAAACCTCTAAACCCCTTGCCCTTTGGGTTTCCCGGGGATGGGTTTTTAAATGGTCAGTGACAGGGGTATTAAAACACTTTTATGGAAATTTTGACCCTTGGACCTAGTTTATTGTACACCCTTTTGAAAAATTGAGAAAGGGGGGTTTTCCAAAACCCGAGCATCCTTTAATTAACAGAAAGGTTTTTAAATTTAAAATACACCAATAATTAGATATTTTTTGGTCCCTTTTAAAAATTTTAAAAACTCATTGTCTAATTAGGAAGAACTAATTAGCCTAACAAACTGATGAGCAGTTCTATAAACGTGAATCAAAAATTTAAATAAAAATATGGGGTTTTAAAGTTTCAAAATGTGGGGATTCAAATTTAAAAAAGTGTCTCAACCAAAAACTCCTTTAAACCCCCAGGAGCAATATTACAACATTTTAAGTGCTAGAAGTTTTTCTGTCATTTCTCTCTTTTATTTTCTAACAGTTATTGCTTGTATGTCATACTTGTCTTTTTATATCTTTTGTAAGCACTGTACCTTTTATCTATAAAAGCTTAAAACCATAATAAGTTTGGTCCTTGTATGCGTAAAAAAAAACACGGTTCCCCCAAACCCTTTTTTCCCCCCCAGGGCCCGTTTTTTATGCATGACAATTTCTTTCCCTGGGGCCCAGTGGGGGCGGGTTTTTGGGGGGGGTGGGTTTTTGGGGGACGGGGTTTTTTTGGAGGGGGTTGGATGTTTAGGGAAACCACAAACCAAAAAAAAAAACCAATAAACTTGGGATACCGTGTCATTTAGGGGTATGTTTTGGGGGTTTAACCCCGTTATTTTTATGACTGCAGACTGATTGTCCCGCTCCCTGGGTCAGTATTTTTTTCTAATTTTTGCTGACCCACAGAGCTGACAATCAGCCTGCAGTTGTATTGATCAGCATTTTAAAATGTATATAATATAAATATGTAATTTGCCCCTGTCCATTACAGAGAATTTATGCCCCCCGTAAATCATTTTGAATATAAAATGCACCCCGTAGGGAATGATAAATTTTTTGGCCTCTGTAGAAAAATAAATTTCATAATAAGCCCCTGTAGTAGAAGTAAAACAAAAATTGGGGCCCCCTGTATAGTAACAAAAAAATATAGGCCCCCTGAGTAGTAACAAATAAATAAAGCCCCCCTTTTAAAATAGAACAAATGAATAAAAGGGGGCCCTTTTTGTAAATAAAAATAAATATTGGGCCCCCCGTAGTTAAATAAATATGGAAACCCTGTAGTAAAAAATAAAATTATGGCCCCTTTTTAGTAAAAATAAAAAATAAGGCCCCCCCGTAGTAAAAATTTAAAAATATGGCCCCCCGAAAGTAGTAAAAAAATTAAAAAAAGGGCCCCCCGTGGGGAATAATAAAATTTCATATATGGGCCCCCCGTTGTTGTAATAAATTTATTACAGCCCCTGTAGTTGTAATAAATTCATATATGGGCCCCTGTTATGGGAATTTAATTCAAAAATGGCCCCCATAGTTTTTTTAATAAAATTTATTATGGCCCCCATATTTGTAATAAATTATATAAGCCCCCTGTAGTGGTTAAAAAATTTCATATATGGGCCCCCCTTTGTTAAATAAATTCAAAAATTTTTAATCCCCTTTTAGTGGTAAATTAAAATTTATATATTTCCCCCCGTAGAAAAAATTCCCTATATGGCCCCCCCTTAAATTGTTTTTAAAATTTCCCTAAAGGCCCCCGTAGTTGTATTAAATTTTATATATGGCCCCCCCTAGGGGTTTTTAAAACATTATAAATGGGCCCCCCGTTTGTGGTAATTAAAATTCAAAATATGGCCCCCACAGTTATAATAAAAATTTATATATGCCCCCCCCCCTTTATAATTTAAAATTTATATAGGCCCCCCTGTGTGGTAATAATTTTATATATGGGGCCCCCAAAGTTATAAAAAAATTTAAAATTTTTTTTTCCCCCGTATTTGGGAATAAAATTTATATATGGCCCACAAATTATTGTAATTCATATATGGCCCCTTTTTGTGGTAATAAATTCCTTTAATTTTCCCCCTTTTAAATTTTTTAAATTCATTTCAAGGCCCCCCACAAATTTTTGATAAATTCATATAATCCCTTGTAGTGGTAAAAATTTTTTAAAATAGCCCCTGTAGTGGTTTAAAAAATTCATATATGGGCCCCCGTTTGTGGGGGAAAAAAAATTTATTTTAAGGCCCTGTAAAATAAATTCCCTTATTCCCCTGTAGGGAAAAAAATTCATTATGGGCCCCGTAGGGGAATTTAATTCATATATGGCCCCTGTAGGAATGAATTCATATATGGCCCCTGTAGGAATCAATTCAAATATGCCCCTGTAGGAATCAATTCATATATGCCCCTGTAGGAAACAATTCATATACGGCCCCTGTAGGAATCAAATTTAAAAATATGGACCCCCGTAGGAATCAATTCATAAAATGTCCCCGTAGGGAAAAAAATTCATATAAAGCCCCCCGGGGAAAAAAAAGGGAACAATTCAAATATGGGCCCCCGTTGGAATCAATTCCCTATATGGCCCCTGTAGGAAAACAAAAACTTTTATGGCCCCCCTTTGAAAATCAAATTCATATATGCCCCTGTAGGAATAAATTCATAAATGGCCCCTGTAGGAATCAATTCATATATGCCCCTGTAGGAATCAATTCATAAAAACCCCTGAAAAGGGAAAACAATTCATATACCCCCCTGTGGGAAATTCAATTCATAAAGGGGCCCCTTTGTGGGAAAATCAATTCATCCTGCCCCCATCTGCTGCCCTCTTTTTTTTTCTCCGGGTTTTTCCTGCTGGGGGGAATCTTTTCCCCAACCCCCCGGGCCCCCCTTTCCCCTTTACTGCTCCCCCCCAACCTCCTCCTCACTCCCATAGAAACCCCTGTAACCTTTTTTGCCATTCGCGGGAAACCCCTTTTTTTCTGCCCCTTTTTAAGTTTTGTTTAATTGGAACGCCCCCTTTTCCGTCAGAAAACCAAACTAAAAGCTTTTTTAAAGGACCTTTTTTCTCCAACTCCATCAACCTGCTGGGCCCTAAACGAAACATGGCCCCAGAAATCTGACCCCGCTTCCCTTGTGTTCTCCCCTTTAGGTGGGCTAACTTCACCCACCCCCCCAAAACCTGAAACAGGCCGGGGGGGAGGATTTGGGCATATTTTCCCCTCTTCCAAAATTTGACTTATCAGGTCCTTCCCTCCCCCACCCTCCCCCCACTTTCCCCCCCTTTGAGGTCCACACCCTCAAAACTTTTTTTCAGCCATTTTCCCATCAAAAGTCGCATTGTCTAAGACCCCCCCCGGGCCCTCCCCGCCTTTTTTCTGGTTTCATTTTGCCGCCTGGCCCAAATTTCCCTCTCTTCTGAAATGCCCCTCTCATAGGGGGTGTTTTCAACACCCCCCATTGATGCCCCCATGTTCCTTCTGCCTCCCAGTTTTTTTCCCATTAACCTCCTCTCATGGCCTTTGCATTTTTTCTGACCCCCCAAACCCCAAACAAGGATGGAACTCTCTGGATCTGGTCTTTGTCATTTTTCCTCAATTTCAAATTTCACTTTTCTCCTTATTTCTCTCTGCCCAACAATCTTATCCCCTTTCATTACGCTAATTCTCAGCCTTTTGGAAAAACCCTTTCCCCCAAATCATCCATACAAAATACCCGTCCTTTTAAACTAAGAAACTCCCCCCGGGACACCAAACAGTCCTCACTGCCCCCAATCACCTCCCTCTCCTGACCAGACCAGGCTGTCTTTTCTTTACAATGAAACTCCCCGAAACCCCCTCCCTGGACGTTGGAAAACCAAATCACACACCCCACCACCAGTTTTCAGACGCCCGCAGCCTTGGCAAAAACCCCCCAAGACCGGGTTTTTCCACGATTTTTCCAGGTGGCTGAGCGGCTGTGGAGAAAGTCAAAGCCCCTGCAGACTTTTTTCCACTACAAATTTTTGGCTCGGGAACTTTTTCCACTCCCCTTCCCCTGGGGCCAAAAAAAAATTATTTCCCCCTCCCCTCATCCCCACATTTACACAAAAACCCCAAAACGCCCTTTGAAAACCTTACTCCCCCCCTAAGGCCCCTAAAGCGCAGGCGCCGGTCACGGACCTCTGTGCTGAAGACCTGGCCCCCAATTCCCCCCTTAAAAGGAAAAAAATTGAAAAAATCCGGCAAAAACATGTTCATTCCCCAAATAAAAAACCCCACCCCTGTCCCTCCCCCCCGCAGCCTCAATTTCTACTCGCCCCCTTGACCCGACACAGGGGAAAAGAATTTGCCCCGGGCTTCTCCTGTTGCTCGCCCCAAAACCACCTGCCCAAATGACCCCCATTCCATCCCCCCCTTTCTTTCCAGTCTTTTTTCTCCGCTGTCCTCTCTCACCTTACTGCTATTGAAACCCCTTCTCTCTCCACTGGGATTTTTTTCCATCTTCCTTCAAACCGCCATCAAAACCCCTTTACCTTTAAAAAACCCTCTTGGGGCCCCCCCCTGTGTGATAACCTCCCGACCATCTCTAACCTGGGCCCCTTTATCCCCTTTTAAATCCTGGGCGCTTGGGCTACTCTTTGCCTAAACCCCCTTCTCCCCGCTAAATCCTTCTTGGGCCCCTGCAATCAGGTTTCCGCAAAACCCACAAATCCACGGAAAACTGCCTTAGTTAAAGTCTCAAAGACCTCCAAACACAAAAAACCAGGGTTAATACTCCTTGTTGCTTTCTTGGGGTCTCTCTGCGCATTTTTACCCCTGTGGATCACCAACTTTCCTCAGATGCTCAGCAAACCCTTGGCCTCCAGGGCACCCCCTCCCCGGGTTGGGTTTTCGTTCCCACCTCTCTGCCGCTCCTTTTATGGGTTCCCCTTTTTTTGGGTTTAAACCCCCCTCTCCCCTTCCTCTTTCTGTTGGGGGTTTCCCCAGGGATCAGTTTCTAGGTCCTCCTCTTTTCATTGTACACAGCCCCCCTTGGAAAAAACCATCATAATTTTGGGTTTCCCGTTAAACCCTCTCTATGCGGATGGGCCCTAAAAATAAACCTCCTCCCGTTGACATCACTCCCGCCTTGCTACCCAAAACCCCCAAGGGGACGGGCTGTCCGCTGTCTTGACCCTCATGTCCTTCTCCAAACAGAAACTAAAACCTTTACTAAGACTGAACTTTTGTCTTTTCCCCCATCTACTAACCAACCCCCCCCCCTTCTATTTCGGGTTTTTGTTTGTGGTACCACCATTTCCCTAGGCAGCGGCCCGCTGGGCTGGGTTTTAAATTGGGGTTTTTGATCTTTACCTTCACCCCATAAACCAATCCCCTTCCCCCCTCCTGGGCACCCGCACCTCCCAAAAATTTTCTCCAAAAAACCGTCCTTTTTTCTCACGGGGGAAAAAAAAGGGGCCAAAAAATTTTCATTACTACTTTATTTTTCTCCCTCTTGAAATACTGCAACTCCTTTTCTTTTTGGCTCCCTCCCCTGAAAATCCCCCCCTTTTACCCAAACTGGGCCAGAAAAGCAGCAGCCAGCTTTTTGTCTTTCTCTCCCCGCCCCTATACTGAGGCCTTTACCCTGTTTCAAGGGCACCCGCACTGGGTTTCCCAACCGTACAGGATACAGTTTTTAAATCAGCACTCTCACCCATTAAAGTTTCCACGCGCTGCCCTCCCACATCCCCCTCCCAGCTCTGTCTACCCCCCCCCTTCCCCTTTCCCCCTCCGCTCTGCTGATGATATCAGCCCCACATTCCTCAACATCCCGAACCTCCCAAAGCCCGCCTACAAGATTTCACACGTGGGGGCCCCAATTCTCTGGAAATAAGCTACCGCGGGGCGATCAGGGCCCTTCACCAAACCCCCACAGTTTTTAAAAGGGCCCCGAAAATACATCTTCTCAGTTTTCCCACCAAGTCCCTAACGCTTAAAACACCACGCACCCCCGCACTTGTGCGCTCACAGGCACTTATCTGTATATTTGATGTACAGTCTGGGGGGCAGGGTTTATCCATTTTTCATGTAAACCCACCCCCTTTTTTGAAAAAAAAGGGGGACCATTGTAAAATTGGCACCCTTTTTTACCGTATGGGTTTTACCCATACACCCAAAAGATTGTAAACTTCACGAGCAGGGCCCTCACACCTTTGTGTTCATTTTTTAAGTATTTTAATGTGTAAGACTGTATTTTTTACCCTTGAATTTTTAAAGGCTGCGGAATATGTTTGGGGCTATAAAAAAATTAAAAATTATTAAATTTTTATTTATTATTTTTATTATATGTCCCTTAAGGGGGTCCAAAATTTATTAAAAGGCCCCGTGGAAAAAAAATTTATAAATGGCCCCTGTAGGAAACAATTCATATATGGCCCCTGTAGGAATCAATTCATATATGCCCCTGTTGTGGCCAAGCTTGTGAAATAAAAAAAAAACAAAAGAAAGAAAACAACAAAAAAGTTACTCACCCTCCCGGATCCCTGCAGAGCCCGCTTCCTCCCCGGGGCGCCCCGTCCACGAGACCGTTTTTGGCCAAGGGGGGGTAAAAGTAAATGGCAACAAACCCCCCCGGGGCCCCTGATTGTTTTAAAGTGGAGCTAGTTAGCGCCGCATCTACAACCCCATAGGGAAAGCGGGAAAAGTAATGCACCACCCCTTTCTCTCTCTATTTTGTGTTTAGCCCCACATTGTGTGCTGCTAAAATCTGTGCGGGCCCCGGGAAAACCCCGGCCCCACAGTCAGGGTGCCGAGCGGGCCCGGGGCTTTAAATTCGGGGGGGGGGGGTCCCGGGGTCAATTTTAGCCGGGGGCGGGACCCCGGAGGGGAAAAGGAAGGCCCGGGGGGCCGGGCCCCCGGGCCCTGTTTTGGGGAAACCCCCGCCCGTAAAGGATCCATAGCCTTTGATAGAGTGTTTATTTGCTGGATAGTAGTGTTTGTGTATTATAGTGTTTAATAGTGTCTGGGGGATAGTGTTTGGTGTGATATATACTTAATTTGTAACCTGAGTGGAAGGTCAGTGCAAAATTGAGTGAGTGAAGATTGATTAACCCCCTTATAGCTGCACCCAGGTCGCTGGTTGTTGGTTTCCACTGGTAGTGGAAACTGATCTGAGAATAGTAGTGTACTGATGTTTATGACTGTCTATTTAAAAAGGTGTTTTCATCTTGCACTTTCCTCTCAATATTCCAACAAAGTACAAGATGGGAAAACCAGATGTATGTTGTATGAGGTGATAGCTCAAAGAGGACCTATCACCTTCAGATAACCTGATGAGGTAATAGAAGACTAAATATAAACAATTTCTCAAATATATTAAATTAGGAAAATGAAAGTATATCATATGTAATTAAGTAAAAAAAAAAAACTTTAAGAAAGGGAGACTAAGGTTAAGCTAAGTTGGGCTCCTCATAGCCTGATGGATCACTATTTTGACAGCTCTTTCAGACTTTCTGTGTCTGAGAGTCCACTGTGAAGGGCAGAGCCAGGAAGTCTGTAGCATGTGTACACAGGGGAGGTCATAGCTGCAAGCTTTATGCAGGATGAAATTAAAGAAGTTTTCTCACTACAGGCTTTTGTAGGCATGTGAGCTTTTTCACAAGCTTAGATTTTCTCTCCTCCCATTAGGGTATGTCTTCCCTCATTGAAGAGTGGTAATCTCATCACGCCCACTACCTGTTTCTGATCCGTCCCCAGTCTTCTTCACTCTGTGTGAGCAGTGGGAGGGAGTAGCTGTGACAGCTCTCGAGACCCCCTGCAGTGGTCAGTTCTCATGCCTGAAGGGCTGCATGCGTCACCTCCCTCCCAGGCTCCACAAGTAATCCCTGTAACCAGAACACCTGCGTTGGTGCAAACAATTATAAATACACATTGAAATGATGAAACAAATGTGAGAAATATACTCTGCTCTGGCAGTTTGCATAAGGTGGGTTATATGGGTGGGGAGAGTAGAGTGTATAATGTTTTGTTATATGGGTGGGGGGAGTGAATCTAGCAACTAAAGAGACTAATTGCTCAGAACCTTCACATCAGAGCTGTCACTGAGAGAGGAACAGAGTGTAAAACGGTGTGTGATATGGGTGGGGGGAGCAGGATGTATAAGGGTGTGTTATATGGCTGGAGGGAGCAGAGTGTATAAGGGTGTGTTATATGTGTGGGAGGAGCAGGGTATATAAGGGTGTGTTATATGGTGGGGAGAGTGAATCTAGCAACTAAAGAGACTCAGTAATTGTCCAGATCCTTCACATCAGAGCTATCACTGAGAGAGGAGTAGAGACAAGTACAGGCAAGCTGTTTCACACAGCTCAGAGGGAAGTGAGCACAGAGAGCACAGCACAGTTAATCACGC
>JAODAL010072794.1:0-14975 GCA_025379985.1 Phyllomedusa bahiana
AAACCCATTACCAGTCTACCGCGTTATCTCAAAGACTCTGGACAGTCAATTCAACTTTTAGCAGATATGGAACCTAATACTGACTATACTTTACTAACCCTTGACGTTTCCACCCTTTACACTAATATTCAGCACAATTTAGGTCTGGAGTGTTTTAAAAAAAAAAAAACATTTTGAACACCGACACCTCCATGACAGAGCCTCAACGAGCATTTTTAACTAGTGGCTTTAAGTTTATTCTTGAAAATAACTATTTCTTACACAATGTCACCACCTTCAGGCAGATAAGGGGTACTGCCCTGGGCACACGCATTGCCCCTGCCTATGCAACCCTTGTTATGGGAGCTTTCGAGCACCACTACATATATGCCTATCAACACTATGAAAAATACATTAAATTATACAGACGTTATATTGATGACCTTTTTATCATCTGGTCAGGGCCCTGCGATCAAATTTCCCATTTGTTTCTCACATCAACAATAATTCCTGGGGTATTAATTTCACAGTAACCCCAACAAAATTGAGTTTCTAGACATGGAAATTACTGTCACTTTTGGATGGTTCTCCACCTCAACCTTCTTCAAAACAGTGGATAGTAATAGTTACATCCATTTTGTGCACACCACAAACCCTGGTTACTGAATATACCATACGGACAATTTAGAAGAGTGAGAAAGAACTGTTCAGAAGACTCTGATAAACAAGCCCTTTTTCTAGAAAAATGTTTTTTGGAAAAGAAGTTCCCCAAAAACTTGTTAGAGGGCGCTCTCACCAAAACCAAACTACTAAAACAGAAAGACTGTCTCATCTATAACAAAGACAAAACTAAATGTAAGACACAAGATACAACCGAATCCTCCCCTGTTAAATTTTCATTGATTACTCAATACAATTAATCGCACCAAAGAATCAAAAGCACCTTGAGGAAACACCGGCCCATCATCCCACCCCCACCAACCAGATAAACCGAGTGTGATATATAGAAGGGCGCCTAATATTAAGAGTATTGCAGCACCAAGTCAAGCCAGAGACTCCAGTCAAGATACTTCCATCCCACCGACCAATGTGGGCATTCTCCCTGTGGCGCACCCAATTGCCTGCGCTGCCGGAGCATCCACCAAATATATTGTATCTGCTTCTACCAAAACCACATATGAAATTAAAAACCATTTAACCTGCAAAAGCTCCTTTGTAATCTATGTCATTGAGTGTAAACTACAGGACGTGGGTAGAACAACCCGACCTCTACACATCCGCCTACAGCGCCTGCATTAAATAAGGGGACGTCCAACAAAGCGTCGGCCATCACTTTAGAGAAACACAGAATCCAGATTTCTCTCAACTAAGTGTAACCCCCATTGATAATGCACCATCTGACCGGCCAAACCGGCTTCAGCTACTCCAGAGAAAAGCAATGTTTTGGATGTTTCGCCTACAAACTCTCAATCCACAAGGTCTCAATGATGCGGTCGGTTTATTGATGACATGTATTTTGCAGCACATGAATTGGGTTGGATTATGTCGTGGGCTCCATATTGTCCATTCAGATCCTCCTATTGTCAGACAAGTTATTTAGAAACGCGTTTCCTCTCTGTTATATCTTTGCATCTGCTTCAGTTTTCTGTCATTCGTTTTCCTATGTTATTTCCCATTGAGAGGAGTTCGTGTTTTGATTGGTCACTTAGTCAAGCCCCCTCTTTGGTCGTCCAATCAAACTATGTCCTTTTTATTTGAATATTCGCCGGATATGAACTATAACACAAACCTGGTTGGGTCTTTTCTCCATGTTATTCTCCATCTTCCTATTGGTCAATGAGACGAGCCCCTTTCCCACCATCCAATTGGATCCCGACACTTATTTTCATTCCTATCGGGTGTGAATGGGAGTCGTGTCCTCGTTTCCTATTTCTTAACTTTCCCGCACACGCCCGGGGTTTCCCATTGCTATCGTATTTCCCGCGACACTGCCCGGGTTTTCCCATTGGGTTATCTGTATTTCCTGCACACTGCCCCCTGCTCTATTGGGTTTCTTATCCCCTGCGACCGCCCGGGGCCTATTCTTTCTGATTTCTCGCGACACGCCCGGGCTCTATTGCTTATCTTATCCCCTGCGAAACCCGCCCGGGGTCCATTGGGGTTATCTTATTTCTCGCGACACTGCCCGGGGGTCCTAGGCTTTCTGTATTCCCGCACATGCCCTGTCCTATTGGGTTATCGTATCCCCTGCGACACTGCCCGGTGTCCTATTGGCTTATCTTATCCCCCGGGCACTGCCCGGGGCTCTATTTGCTTTATCTGTATTTCCCCACACTGCCCGGCTCTATTGGGTTTTCTGTATTTTCCCACGCACGACCGGTGCTCTTTGGATCTGTATTTCTGGCACACGCCCTGCTCTATTGCTTTTCGTATTTTTCCCCCCCACACTGCCCTGCTCTATTGGCTTATCGTATCTCCCCGCACCTCCCCCGTGCTCTATTGGGTTCCGTATTTCCCGGGAACACTGCCCCGGGGGCCTGTTGGCTTATCGGGGCACCCGGGGATGTCGTGGGGAAAAACAGATAAGCCAATAGAACCGGCATGTCGCGGAAATACAAAAAGCCAAAAGCACCGGGCAGTCGCGAAAATAAGATAAGCCCAAAAAGCCCGGCAGTTCGCGGGAGAAAGGTTAACCAATAGGAAAACCAGGGATGTCGCAGGAATACTAAGCCAATAGAAGGGACTCCTATACTCGATTTCGTGACCTCTCATGGCATACGTTGCAGAACGCGCCGCCACCTTAGACCGCAGTGTGCTATCCTTGAAAGCGAATCGTATCCTTTATAGTGTGGCATTTTCAGTTTGCGCTCTAGGCTCGCATTGAGGGATCGTAAGCTGTTCTCAGGGTTTTGCCTGACCTTCCCGGAATCTGCAATACCCTGAAAAGTCCACTCTAAAGCATGGACGATTGGGAGTGCGTGTCTGTACTACGCTCCCGCCACAGTATGGGAGTCAGTTGTGACTCACAAGGGACGCTCTCCAGGGACCCTTCCTTCAGGCACAGAAACCCCGACGCTCTCCGCCCCCGGCTGAATAGGGGACTTTCATGCTGACTGGGAGGGCTTCAACATCCGTCCCTCCTCTCTGGAGCTTATTGACCCATCTAGGACAGCTTTCATTATCTTCTACATCTGATGGGCCTATGATGTTTATTTTTGTTGTACTAAGGATACGGCCGCTAGCTGTATGCCTCACTGGCTTTGTTTTTTTATCCTTGTTTGTTGGAGAGGCATTTTGCACGCTTCCGGACTCTCTCTCCTCCTTCCTGCCTTTCTGGCCGGGGGACTTGAGACGCTTTTTGTACCTCAGGGAGGGGGGCCTCACCTGAAGGCTTCTTCTAGAGAGACCTCCAAGTGGAGACCCTTTATCCCACTCCGAGCCCCCATAACGGCGCACTTGCGCTAAAAGGTTTAACTAAGAGCTGAGCGCCTGGGTCAGGGGTATGATTCCTCTGGTCCTTTGGTTCTCCTGCATTCTTCCGGGTTTTATTGTAGGTTGTTATAACCGGTTGTTTTCTTTGTCTTGGTTGTGTTGGATCTGGTCTGTGTCGCCCCCATCCTGGTTGTTTTGTGGTCTCCCTTCCCGTCTCCCCACCAACCCCCTTTCCCTATCTTTCTTCTCTTACATATTTTTGTACTCCTAAGGTGCGTTTGGCTACTGTTGCTATCTGGAGTCGATCCCTTTTTTGGCACTACTTCATCTCAGGTAGTCCATCTACTTCCGGGAAAAGGCTACGTTGTGTACTTTAATGTTAAAGGACTGTAACTCTGACATTAAGGTAGGTTGGACCTGAAGGAATGTAGGTCCTGCGAGCCGGACATTGTGGTTTTACAGAAACCCACTTCGCGCTCTCAAAAGTCATTCGCTTTGCTCGGCCCTATTACTCCAACCGCTTTGTTTCTCTGCATTTAATGGGCCAGGAAGAGGGCAGGAGTGGCTGTTACTAATAGCCAACCACTGTAGATTGGCAGGTTGAGGCGATCGCTTGGCTGACCCGGATGGGCGGGTATATATCTTAAAGCTACACATAGAGGCCAAAAACGATTACATCTAGCAATGTGTACGCGCCAATTCCCCCCCCCCCTCCCCCCCACAGCGTCCCCCCCCCCCCCATCCTAAATAGGGTCTTTCTAAGCTAGCAAAGTTCTCCTCTGCAGCCTGTCCTTGGGGTGGGACATTCATATGATTTTCTCGGAAGCCCATGGATAGATGTAGTATGGGAAAGACCCCGAATCTCACTTGCCAGATTGTCCACAGCCTTTTGAAAGCCTCATCCTTCGCTCCCATGGTTGTTCGACTATGGAGGATCAATATCCTGAAGGAGTAAGGAGTACTCTTTTTTCTCCCACCCTCATTCAAACGCACCGTAGGCTTGATTACTTTTTCGGCAATGTCCCAACCTTAGGCTCTACAGAGGCGTTCGCCCACATTGGCCCATAACATGGTCGGATCACGCCCCAGTCACGGTCATTTAAATTTAAGCTCCAGTCAGCGGCTATGTCCTGGAGGTGAATGAACCATCATTAAAAAGGCGAGCCTCGAAGGGAGCGTAGCAGTGAGCTCAGCACAGCTCACTATTTTGATCTAAATGTGGGTTCTGTCTCTGATCATCCGTCCTGGGAAGCCCACAAAGCTAGTCTTTAGAGGCAATTTGCATTGCCCTAGACCAAGCTGTAAAAGAGATACCGCAGAAGATCCACCAGGACCTACGCACCCTCTAAAGGGATGGAACGGCAAAATGACAATATTCCCTAGGGTTTCACTTTGCAGACGTATAAGTCTAGTCCGATAATTGCCTTAAGATTTTGCCTGCATGGTGTGGAAGACGCTCCTTCTCTTACTCAAAACAAAGGTTTTATGAATATCGGGAACCAAGACCTCACGCTATTAGCAAGGCAATGAAAGAAGCGCCTCATTCAATCTATGCTAAAGCACTAAGGGACAAGGGGGGAGTACAGGAGGTATGACCCAAGTCCATTGCTGACAATCTTTCCTTGGTTTTTTCTCTTGAGCTCTATGCGGTTGCCCTCGCCCCTCCCAGGCCATGGAATAGGATGGCCCAAACTCTTATCCGGGAATCCTACAAAAATACCCGCTCTGCCATCGCTCACGCAGGAGGGCGGTGGACTCTTAGGTGCCCCATTCAATTAGAGAATAGAGAAGTCACTTAAGGCCCCCGTCCGGTAAAGCCCCAGGCCCAGATGATGCCCATCTGTTACTCTTAAAGTCTTATTCAGATATTTGACTCCGCATATGTGGCCAAAAGCTCTATACTCAGTTCTGGGAGGAGCTGCCTCCCACTCCCATGTCACATTCGTATATACTTTGATTCACAAACCAGGAAGGGAACCCAGCGGGTACAGTCTAGTTACCGCGTGCCGAGATTGCGTTGTCATCTCTGACCTTGAAAATGATCTATACCAAAATCCTGGCCAAAGATGAACCTCTGGCTCCCTCAACTGATTCACAGGGATCAGGTGGGATTCGTCCCTTTCAGGCAGGGAGGGAGGATAACACGGATGGCGCACTATTAACCTAGGGATGCTGGTAACCACCATGCGCAGCAGGCCTTACTCCTTAGCTAGATGCTGAGAAGGCCTTTGATAGGCTGTGCAGTGGCCGTTCCTTCATTGAGGCTCTTCGGCGTAGGGTTCTCTGGTGCCCCTATCCTGGCGGCAGTCAGAGGCTTTCATCCTTCTTCTCCTCGGCGTCATTAACTCCCTCACTATATCTCCCGATACCTTTGGAATTAAAAAAGGTACTCTGACAGGGCTGCCCACTCTCCCCACTCTCTTTGATCGGTTGTGCCTAGAACCTCTTGCCAGCGGCATTAGGGTCAACGCCGATATCAAGGGCATAAAGATTAGGGATAAGGGAGTTTAAATTGTCCCTCTTCGCGGACGATATTTTGGGTTGACCTGGACTGAACGTACATACCACGTTACCTTCCCTTCATGCACTTCTTGCTGAATTGGACCCCTTCGGGAGTATAAGCATCAACACCTCAGAAGACAGAGGGCCTTTCCAATTAACCATGCCCTGAGGTTCTTATCCTCCCTCAAAAATAATTACTCCTACAAGTGGCAAAACCCAGTCGCTCAAATACTGGCATCACAGATAACTCGACCAATTTCCCTCCCTCTATAGCGCTAATTTCCCTCCCCTCTTTAAAGAAGTTGAAGATACACTCTCTCGGTGGCACCGCCTCCCCTCTCCCTTCGAGGTAGATTTAACTCGGTCAAAATGTACATCTTCCCAAACACTCCTCTACCTATTCGAGAACTCTCCCGTAGCGGTCCGCTGCGAGAGCTACGCTCCATACAGCAGCTATCCTACGATTCATATGGGACCAGATGTGCAGGCATAGGGTAGCCAAAAGTGTTTTGATGGCCAGTAGGGGGCGTTGGGACTGGGCGGTTCCGGAATATCCTCAACTACTATTGGCCACCACTTGCGTTGTATCCCAGCGTGGTCATCCTTCGGGCATACACCAGTGGATGGAGCTAGAAAGCTGTGGCTTGCACCCATCCATCCCAATGCACTTCTATGGCCTTCGAAGCCTCTCCGCTAACTGGGATACCTATTGGGTCAATCAACGTTACGCAGCAGATATGGAATCAGTGCAGACCAGAATTTAAGTAGCTTAATAACACGCACGCACCTATGGCTCCTTTTGGTGCACAAACCCCTTTTCCCTGCCTGGCTCATCTGGATTAGTAGCAAGCGTGGCTGGGGCCATGAGTTATTCCGGTTTGTGGATGTTGCTCGGGCAGGAGACAGGAGTGAATTCCGTTTTTTTGACACCCTTGAGGGGACGTATAATCTCCTGAGAGATTCCCGATTTCTTACTCCAGATAACTCACCTCATGTCCCTCCATGTTGGCCATCTACCCTTCGATACCGACTCCTTCGAACAGCTTTTGTAATGCTGGCCACAGTACTAAGGGTCTATTTCACGATTACTCCATTTCTCAGACCGCCTCTGCCCGAAAACCCCCACTCACAGATTACATGGCCAGTGGGAAAGCTACTTAGGTGGGAAAATCCCTCTCCTCATGCAGGTTGATCTGGAATGCAAGCGGCGAATATTCAGTATGTATCCAAGCATAAGAAAATCTATCAAAATACTATTCTTTTGGTACCATACACGGAGGTCCTGCACAAATGGAACCCCCAGCTCCCATCGGTATGCTGGCGGAATGTTGCTCTCAGTCGGGTACGCTGCCGCATATTTCTCCTCTGTGCCACACCCTGCCCCCCCCCCTCAACCCCATACTCCTCAACCCCCCATTCTCAGGTCACCAGCCGTCCAACCCCGCGCCCCGCCCCCCCCCACCCCCGCCCCTTTAGCCCAGACCCGGCTCCTTGGGGGAGAGGATCCATTGGACCCTCTCACTATTTACTGAGTGCGGCGGTCAAGGGTCTATCTAAACAGGATTCAAACTTATGTGCATATCCTCCAGAGCCAGGTGCTAATTCAGGTAGATGGAGACAGACCGCCGCCACCAAGTAGAGCAGAGGCTCACAGAAACCGGCGCAATGGAGTTTTCTAACTGCCCTGCTCCATGACCAAATGGATTCTTTGCTAAAATTTGGTCCGCAAGGGACATTGCACCAGCTTGTAGCACCATCTTGACAGAACCCTTCCCTTCTTTCACCCCCCACTCCACCTTACCCCTTTTGTTCATGTCCGGCGTCTATATGTTTTATGTGTTTCGTTTTGTTGAGGTTGGACAGTCTTTGATCTATGGCTTAAGGAGTAACCATGTAAGCCTGTTATTCGCAGCTCAATGTTATTTCCGTTTAGGTTTGATTGCATATGTTACTCTGCCTGATTCAACACATGCCTCACACGTATGTAATATATTTTCTCAAGTTGTCAATTTGCACCGTTGTTTTACTTGTTTTGTCACAAAAATTTAAAAATCAATAAAAATAGACAATTAAAAAAAAAACACTATGAAAAATAAATTAAATTATACATACTTTATATTGATGACATTTCTCATTCTGGTCAGGGCCCTGCGATCAAATTTCCATTTGGTTTCTCATTAACACCAATTCCTGGGGGTATTAATTTCACAGTAACCCCAACAAAATTGAGTTTCTAGAATGGAAATTACGTCACTTTTGGACGGTTCTCCACCTCAACCTTCTTCATAACAGTGGATGTAATAGTTACATCCATTTTGTGCACACCCACAAACCTGGTTACTGAAAATACCCTACGGACAAAATTTAGAAGAGTGAGAAAGAACTGTTCAGAAGACCTCTGATAACAAGCCTTTTGTTAGAAAAATGGGTTTTTTTGGAAAAGAAGTCCTCAAAAACTTGATACGAGGGCGATCTCACCACACCTAACACTACCTAAAACAGGAAAGACTGTTCATCTATAACAAAGACGAAAAATAAATGTAGACAACATGATACAACCTGAATCCTCCCTCTCGTTAAATTTTCATTGATTACTCAATACAATCTCGCACCAAAGAATTCAAAGCACCTTGAGGAGAAACACCGGCCCATCATCCCACCCCCTCTTACCTGATAAACCGACGTTGTATTATACAAGGGCTGCCTTACTATTAAGAGTATTGCAGCACCAAGTCAAGCAGAGACTCCAGTCAAGATACTTCCACCACCGACAATGTGGGCATTCTCCTGTGGCGCACCCAATTGCCTGCGCTGCCGGAGCATCCACAAATCATTTGTATCTGCTTCTACAAAACCACATTATGAAATTAAAACACCCATTAAACCTGCAAAAGTCCTTTGTAATCCTATGTCAGTCGAGTTTTGTAAATAACCAGGGACGTGGGTGTAGAAACAACCCGACCTTCTACACATCCGCTACAGCGCTGCATTAATAAGGGGGACGTCCAACAAAGCGTCGGCCACACTGTAGAGAACACAGAAATTCCAGATTCTCTCAATCTAAGTGTAAACCCCATTGATAATTGCACATATGACCGGCAAACCGGCTTCAGCTACTCCAGAGAAAAAGCAATGTTATGGATGTTTCGCTACAAACTCTCAATCCACAACGGTCTCAATGTTTTTTTGCGGGTCGGTTTATTTGAGTGACATGTATTTTGCAGCACATGAATTGGGTTTTTGGATTATGTCATGGGCGCCCTATTGTCCATTCATGGATCCTCCTATGTCAGACAGTTATTTAGAAACGCAGTTTCCTCTCTGTTATATCTTTGCATCTGCTTTCAGTTTTCTGTCATTCGTTTTTCCTATGTTATTTCCATCGAGAGGAGTTCGGTTTTTGATTGGTGCATCTTAGTCGAGCCCCCTCTTTGGCGCTTCGTCCAATCAACTATGTCTTTTTATTTGAATAGTCGCGGATATTGAACTATAACACAAACCTGGTTGGGTTTTTCTCCCATTGTTATTCTCCATCTTCCTATTGGTCAATGAGACGAGCCCCTTTCCCACCATCCAATTGGATCCCGACACTTATTTTCATTCCTATCGGGTGTGAATGGGAGTCGCGTCCTCGTTTCCTATTGGATTAACTTTCCTGCGACACTGCCCGGTGTCCTATTGGCTTATCTGTATCTCCCGCGACACTGCCCGGTGCTCTATTGGCTTATCTGTATTTCCCGCGACACTGCCCGGTGTCCTATTGGCTTATCTGTATTTCCCGCGACACTGCCCGGTGCTCTATTGGCTTATCTGTATCTCCCGCGACACTGCCCGGTGCTCTATTGGCTTATCTGTATCTCCCGCGACACTGCCCGGTGTCCTATTGGCTTATCTGTATCTCCCGCGACACTGCCCGGTGTCCTATTGGCTTATCTGTATTTCCCGCGACACTGCCCGGTGTCCTATTGGCTTATCTGTATCTCCCGCGACACTGCCCGGTGCTCTATTGGCTTATCTGTATTTCCCGCGACACTGCCCGGTGCTCTATTGGCTTATCTGTATCTCCCGCGGACACTTGCCCGGTGCTCCAAATTGGCTTATCTGTATTTCCCGCGACACTGCCCGGTGTCCTATTGGCTTATCTGTATTTCCCGCGACACTGCCCGGTGCTCTATTGGCTTATCTGTATTTCCCGCGACACTGCCCGGTGTCCTATTGGCTTATCTGTATTTCCCGCGACACTGCCCGGTGCTCTATTGGCTTATCTGTATCTCCGCGGACACTGGCACGGTGTTCCTATTGGGACTTATCAGTATTTCCGCGAATGCCCGGTAGCTCTGTTGGCTTTTATTGTGATTTCCGCGACACTGCCGAGTGTTCCTATTGGCGTATCTGTATCTCCCTGCGACATGCCGGTGCTTATGGGCTTATTGTATTTCCCGCGACACTGCCCGGTGCTCTAAGGTTATGTGTATCTCCCGCGACACTGCCCGGTGCTCTATTGGCTTATCTGTATTTCCCGCGACACTGCCTGGTGTCCTATTGGCTTATCTGTATTTCCCGCGACACTGCCCGGTGCTCTATTGGCTTATCTGTATTTCCCGCGACACTGCCCGGTGCTCTATTGGCTTATCTGTATTTCCCGCGACACTGCCCGGTGCTCTATTGGCTTATCTGTATCTCCCTGCGACACTGCCCGGTGCTCTGTTGGCTTATCTGTATTTCCCGCGACACTGCCCGGTGCTCTATTGGCTTATCTGTATCTCCCTGCGACACTGCCCGGTGCTCTATTGGCTTATCTGTATTTCCCGCTACACTGCCCGGTGCTCTATTGGCTTATCTGTATTTCCCGCTACACTGCCCGGTGCTCTATTGGCTTATCTGTATTTCCCGCTACACTGCCCGGTGCTCTATTGGCTTATCTGTGTTACGGATGTGGTTAGTGGATTCCACGACCACACACGCGATGATGTAAAGCCACGCCAGGGGAAACGGAAGGTTCAGTAGGTCCGGTTTTCACAGAGCCCGCACAAAGCGGGATGGATTGCCGCGGCGGATTGCTACCCGGTCGCTACCCCTGACGTGGACTTGCTTGCGGTGGCAGCCGAGGTGTTGCGTGGTACAAATCGTGAAGGCAGGCTCGTAGGTCGGGGACAGGCAGAAGGTCGGACAGGCGGCAAAAGGTTTCGTGGTCAAGGGGACGGAGGGCAGAAGGTACGGTACAAGTAAACGGAACAAGACACTTAGGGAACGCTTCCTCTCCAGGCACAGGCATATCGATTTCGGCCAAGGTGCAGGGGAGAGGAGGGCTTAAAATAGGGACCGTGCCGGTGAAAGTGTTCAATCACCGGGGCCACTGTCCTTTTAAACTTCCCGGCAGTGCCGCTTGCGCGCGCTCTAGAGGGCACGCGTTGCACCCGGCCGCAGCAGGAGCGCGGCCGGACGGGGACCAGGCGCGTGGACGGGTAAGTGTTCCCGTGACACGCGGGGTTGTCGCCGGCGCTCACGAGATCGGGCGCGGGCACGGGCGCCGAGGAAGGTGCTCTGCGGCTGTTGCGGGTGTGCCTGTGACCCGACACGAGGGTCGCAGGGACACCCGTAACAATCTGTATCTCCCGCGACACTGCCCGGTGCTCTATTGGCTTATCTGTATTTCCCGCGACACTGCCCGGTGCTCTATTGGCTTATCTGTATCTCCCGCGACACTGCCCGGTGCTCTATTGGCTTATCTGTATTTCCCGCGACACTGCCCGGTGTCCTATTGGCTTATCTGTATTTCCCGCGACACTGCCCGGTGCTCTATTGGCTTATCTGTATTTCCCGCGACACTGCCCGGTGTCCTATGGTTTTACTGTATCTCCCGTGACACGCCCGGGCTCTTTTGGGGTTTATTGTATCTCCAGCGACACCCCCTGCCCCTTTTGGTTTTATTCTGTTTTTCCCGCGACACTGCCCGGTGGTCTATTGGCTTATCATTTACTCCCTGCGACACTGCCCGGTGTCCTATTGGCTTATCTGTATTTCCAGCGACACTGCCCGGTGTCCTTTTGGCTTATCTGTATCTCCCGCGCATTTTGCCCCGGGTGCTCTATTGGTTTATCGTATTTCCCCACAGCCCGGTGCTCAAAGGCTTATCTGTTTTTCCCCGCGAACTCCCCGGGTGCTCTATTGGCTCCTGTACACGCCCCCTTTGTTCCCCCCAATCCCCCCCAGTGCGCCCATCTCTGTTCTTCCCTTCTATTCTGATCCTCTGTCAGCGCCTGATGTTATACTCCTGCGCACTTCTAGTTGAGCGTGATGGTTTTTCGGACGTGCCTCCGCTCCCTCCCACGTGATAAGTGCGCGAATCTCCCGCTTCATCCGCTCCTCTGGTTGATCTTTTTTAACCCCTATAAGAAGTTCTCTTCTTCTCCTCATTGGGTCTATAGGTTGTTAGTTTATAGTCATTGATGTCTCTTTGCTGGGAGTTTCCATACTTTCACTGCATCATTGCAACTCTCCCTCCGATTGGCCCTTGTGAATTTCCCGCCCGGGTCTGGACCAATCAGCAGTCGTCTTTATTCCCAGCACGGCTTTGTCAAAATCCCCGCCCCCCTCCGATGGATTTTTTTCGTTACAGGTCACTGTATTTGATTGACATTTTCTTGGTCCAGTAGCGGCTCATTATCTCTGTGAAATTGTTTGTATCTTCTCGCCTTTGTATCATGACTTCTGAGGAAGCGCCGGTAATGGCGTGAAACGCGTGAAGTCTCCAGTGTGGTGTTACTCTTGTGAAGGTCGCAGCTCCTTTACACTTTTATTATGCAGCACGTCCTCGCCTTCCTGCTGCGCCCACCAGCATCGGGTACGTTTTCTCTTCTCTGCATCTTCCCCTGTAACCTCTCACATGACCAGTATACTGCCCTCCTGAAATACTCTGTGCTGCTGCCCCAGCTCCCATTTCCCCTATGTAACTTTTATCAGATCAGCACACTCCTCCCCCTTCTCTACTGAAAACTCTTTCTGCGGGGGACCAGTAAACACTGCGAAAGGGTTTGAAACTGAAACATCTTGAACACTTCTCACCTGAAAACACTCTGTGCTGCTGTTAACGCTGTATTTAAGAAAACAAAATGAAAACAAACAGCGGCTTGACTTTTAAGTGTTTTATTTCACTCAGATTTGGGGTGCACGTAGCACGCTATGTCATGTGGAAGGTGCGGAGTTCCTGGGCTCCCGGGGGCAGCCAACATTTCTTTTGGGGGAGATCTGAAAGTACAAAAGTTATGAGAGTGGTGACTGCTCCGCCCCCCCCGTGCGACCCGCCCCTCCAGTGCGACCCCCCGCCCCATCCCCGTGCAAACCCCCCTCCTCCCCGTGAGTCCGCCCCCCCCCATGCAGATCCCCCCAGTGCAGACTCCCTCCCAGTGCAGACCCCAGTCTTACCTCTTCTATCCAGTCAATGAAGAGTGACACGCGGGTGAAGATGGTGGGCTTCTTCAGGGTGTTACACCTCGAGTTCCCGAAGCTGGTGATCCCCTCCACGTACCAGCGGCCGTCCGCGCCCTGACAGTTCAGGGGTCCCCCCGAGTCGCTCTGGTCATACACAGAACAGGGGTCAATCTCAGCTATGGATCTTATGGGCGACAACTAATGCAGCTGCCAGTACAGACCCCCCAGGGCGTCACCCAGCTTTCCCGGTGTCCAGAAAAGCCTTCCTCAGTCCCACCCCCCACAGAACTCACGTTGCAGCTGTCCTGACCGTATCCTCCGGCGCAGATCAGGGACTCGTCCACCAATTGGCCCCACCAGTCGGGCAGGCTGCAGCGGGCATGGTCCACGATGGGCAGCAACGCCTGCTGCAGGACGATGGCCTGGGGGCCCATGGCTGCAGAGGAACGGAGGGGAATCGGGCACCGCTCCTGTGTGACTAAATAGGTCTGTGTATACACTGTATATATGTGTGTATAATGTGTGTATATATATATAGGGAGTGTGTATATACTGTACGTGTATAATGTGTATAGAGGGAGTGTGTATATACTGTACGTGTATAATGTGTATAGAGGGAGTGTGTATATACTGTACGTGTATAATGTGTATAGAGGGAGTGTGTATATACTGTACGTGTATAATGTGTATAGAGGGAGTGTGTATATACTGTACGTGTATAATGTGTATAGAGGGAGTGTGTATATACTGTACGTGTATAATGTGTATAGAGGGAGTGTGTATATACTGTACGTGTATAATGTGTATAGAGGGGAGTGATAATAAATATAGGGAGTGTGTGTGTAATACTGTACGTGTAAAAAAGTGATAGAGGGAGTGTGTATATACTGTAAAGTGAAAAATTTTAAGAGGGAGTGTGTATATACTGTACGTGTATAATGTATATAGAGGGAGTGTGTATATACTGTACGTGTATAATGTGTATAGAGGGAGTGTGTATATACTGTACGTGTATAATGTGTATAGAGGGAGTGTGTATATACTGTACGTGTATAATGTGTATATAGGGAGTGTGTATATACTGTACGTGTATAATGTGTATAGAGGGAGTGTGTATATACTGTACGTGTATATTGATATAGAGGAAGTGTGTATTATACTGTACGTGTATAAAGTATATAGAGGGGAGTGTGTGTATTGATATTATTTAAAAATTAGAACTGGATTTCCTGTTTTATACTGCACTCTGTTTTTTGCTGATTTGATGGCACAGTATCTCTTTGATATTTAATGTACGGCTTTGTTGATCGTATTTTTGTACTGAAAATTTTAATAAAAATTTACAGTTAAAAAACAAAAACAAAGATATTTTATGTGATCGAGCGACACAAAGTAACAAGAATCTGTGAGGAGGAGAAAAAACGCTTCTTCTGAGTTCTTTCCTCCGGAGCTGCGGATCCTTCTATTTCCTCCAGAGCGGCGGATACTTCTCTTTCCTCCGGAGCGGCTGATCCTTCTCTTTCCTCCGGAGCGGCGGATCCTTCTCTTTCCTCCGGAGCGGCGGATCCTTCTCTTTCGTCCGGAGCGGCAATTTTGGGGGGGGGATCTTTTTTTTGGGGGAAATTTTTTTC
>JAODAL010072795.1:0-14975 GCA_025379985.1 Phyllomedusa bahiana
TAAAAGTTCAAAAGTTTTTCCCCCACGTAAGTGACCATGTCAAAGCTGAAAAATTGGGCTCAGTCAGAAAGGTCAAAACTGACTGTGACAGTAATGGGTTAACACTTGCCCACTCCTCTAAGACCTTCTCAAGGCACAAGCACAAGTAGTGCTGCTTTTCAGATTCAAGTGGATGTCAAATTCAACCCAAATCTAAGCAATTAAATTTGGGTTGGCCTTAATAAAATGTTCACCAAAAATTGACCCTAATCTTGTAACCCTAAGGCTATGTTCACACGGCTTAAACCTGGACGTATTTCAGTCCGTAATTACGCGCCGGAGTGCGCAAATTACGGGCTGAATACGTCCTAGTAACTACGGTAATCCACAGTTCTCCGAGAGAACTATGGATTACGTCTCCTCTCCCTGCTCGGCGAATACGCTGAGGGGGGAGATAATTGACATGTGAATTACCAGCGGCGTATACGCGCCGCTAGTAATGATAGTCTATGGGCCAGCGACCCCCCCGCTCCCCCCCCCGCTCTCGCCCCCGGCCACACGGTGTAATTGCGGGGCGTAATTACGTCCCGCAATTAAGCCGTGTGAACCTAGCCTAAACCTAAAGTTGTGTATTGGGGTTGTTACTGTTTTGAGGGTGTAATTTACAATTTTGCAGGTCTCCCTGTGTGGCATTACTTCTGGTCTAACATCACATCTGGTTAACATAGGGGTATCCCCTCTATTATGGTAACCGAAAGTGTTGGACTGGAAATTATGAAAAAACTTTGAGACTCTCGGTTCACTTATTTTGATCAAAAGATGTTTAAGCTGCCCAAAACTTTCACGGATCTAAAAAAATCTGTCAGTCCTATCCTATCTTTACCTCTCAATCGAGCCAATCAGGCCTCCCGCTGGGTCAACCGACCTCCATTATTCAGAGAGAAAAAATAAAAAACACCCAACCTGCAAGCGCCCCTTCTTATGACAGCCTGTGAGGTGGGCGGGGACAGAAAAACAAAATGGAAGCACCCTTCCTTCCATATAGGTTAAAATCATTTTAACCAAGTATTTAAAGTATGTTTTGCACCAAAACATTTCTGAAAAAAAAGTATGCAAACCTGGGTGCCACCGGCAGGGCTGCGGCACACATTTTAATTATACATGTACGCACCCAGACCGCCGCCAGCGGCACATTTCTGCAAAAAGGGCAAATACACTACGTGGAAATCCCTAAAGAAGCATTTAAGGTTTCCACGTAGTGTATTGCCCTTTTTGCAGAAATGTGCCCTGGCGGGGGGCTGGGGGCGTACATGTAAATTACTTGTGCCGCAGCCCGAGGGGCCCCGGTTTGCTCTTTTTTTTAGAAATTTTTTTGTGTGCAGAAACATCGTTTTATTGGGGTTTTTTAACATTGATTTTAACCTATAGGGGAAGGAAAGGGTGCTTCATTTTGTGTTTCTGCCCCCCGCCCACTCTCACAGGCTGTCATAAGAAGGGGCATTTCAGGTTGGGGGGTTTTTTATTTTTTCTTTGAATATGAGGTCGGTTGCCCCAGCGGGGGGGGCGTTTGGCTCGTTTGAGAGGAAAATAGGTAGCTGCCGATTTTGAATCCTTTGAAAGTGTGTGCGTTAAACATTTTTGATCAAAATTTGAACTGAAGTTCAAATTTTTTTTCATGTAGATAGATGCATAAAGTTCTTTAGGGTTTCCAGGGACTGGAAATTATGTCACACCAGGAGTGCTCCCCCACAGGGCCGGATGGGACTAAAAGCGCCCTGGCACAAAACCCCACCGCCCACACCAAACCCGCCTCCGATTTCCCTTTGGGCACGCACTTTGCCATTTTCTAGAAAAACAACACGTAAACAGAGGCAAAAAAAAAAGTAAATGGGTGCAGGGGAAACCCCTAAACACAGGGGCAGGGACAGGGGTCCTCTCTTTAGATCAGGGAAGTGTACACTCCCCTATAAGGTGCCAAAAATACTTTTTAATTCTGCCATTAGAGACCACATAGTGGCCAGATCACCGGAAAATTACAGGTCACTATACTTGACAGTAAAAAAACAGCATTTATCAAACACAGAAGCAAAAAAACCCTGCATTGGGATCACAGTGACTCTTTTGATGATCACTTTTTTTTTCCATTTTCTTATGAGCAGACCCTCTGACAACTTTCCCAGCCATTCCCTCCCCGCAGAACACCCCAAATATCTGGGAAATTCCCCCACTTTTTAGACCTATTATCTGTGCCCCACCCGTGTACAAACTCTCCATCCTTTGCCCACAAATTTCAATGACCCCTTTTTGCACCAAACAATAAAAGTGCCTAGACAGTTGGGCCCCTTTTGCACAGGTTTTTGTTTTTATTTTTTTTTTATAGTGGTAGGTAAACCCCAATTTAAGGGGCATGGTACACCCCAAATTAAGTAGGGAAAATGTACACCCCATTTTGGGGAGTAAACCCCAATTAGGTAGGGGGAATATAGGCCTTAAAGTAGGTGGTAAAAGGCCCCATTAGGTGGTATGTAGGTTCAAGGCCCAGAAACGGGAAAACCCCCCAGTCTGGCCGGGGTGGTACTGCGTTTGAAGCGAAAATGGTCCAGTTTTAAAGTATCACAATAGTTGGGCCTTTTTCATGGGCAGAGAGGGCCCGTAAAGAGGGGGACCCCCAGGAGTCGGCGCTTTAGTTTTGAACTAAGTGGATGGCAATAGATGATTGAGGGCGTGTGTGGGCACTGCTAAGTTTCCTGGTATTAACCCAATTGAGTGGGACGAGCGTTTTTCGGCGTGTTTGCGAGCTGTTCTGCACACACACCCGCCTCCAGTGCCCAACTTTGATGGCCAAAATTTATTTTACACGTCGTATAGTGCCATGTACCTGTGCGCCGCAATACACCTGCTGTTGAAAGTACGCGCTGGCCAGCGCTTACCTTCCCACAGCAGGCGTATAGCGGCGCACACAGGTACACACCATTATACGCTATGTGAACCCAGCTTTACACAACACTAAGATGTTGTGCACTCCACCATGCTGGCTGCTGCCCACACAGTCTGAGGAGACAGGAGCAACAACCTATATATAAATTAAAATGAATACCTTGAGGCTGTGGAGCTGATGGCCTAGTAGAATGCAGCCACTAGGAATCTTCATTCAGGCGAGCCTGGGACGCTGCCACACAAGAAGGGGGCGAAGCTTTGGGAGCGGGTTATATGTTCAGCAGCCAGTGAATCCATGCAAGAGAACTGTCTGCATTTACTGACAGGGAAATAAGCAACCATATTGATAACCATGTTACCTATCCAACGGTTGGTGCAAATATATTTCCCATTATATTCTGACCGTTACAAACTTTCAGTGTATGCAAGGAACTGTAGTTTTAAACACTTCAAGATCCTGCATGTCATGAAGATATGGAATTCCGAATATACTGAGACTTGTAGTATTCCAGCAAATAGATAGACAACCCTTTTGATAACCACTAGTACAATAAAAAGGTACTATTGGGACTTGAGGGTATGTTGATCATTGTGTGCCAGAGATTGCATGCCACTCAGAACTCTCTTAGCAATTGTTAGTGCACAGTTTTTGATACCTTGGCTATTAGTGAGGTTGTTATCTCCTGGCATACCTTGAGAGCTGCAGATCATTAGGACATTGTGGGAGTTAAACTTTGCTTCAACACTTGCTTTCAAAAATATTGTGGGCACGGATAAAACTGAACCCAGCTTGGTCAGCATCCTGTTATATATCAGCTGTTTTGATTTCTATGTAGTTTAAGGCTGGGCCCTCAAAATTAATCTCATTGATAAATCCTAGTCCCACAAAATTAATCCCATTGGTTGGTCCTAGTCCCCCCCAAATCAATCTCACTGGTCGGTCCTAGTCCCCCCCAATCAATCTCATTGGTCATTGCCCTATTCACCTCAGTTTAAATGCTATCAATCAAATTTTATCCAGCTGATTTCTTACAGTTCTGCCATAGATATTGACTCCTGATTCTACCTGTTTGTATTTTGCTTGATTTTTAGCATTTTCCATTGGGTAGGCATATTGCGTTCAGTTTTATATCCTGACACTTTAATTTTTCCGTGGTCTACCTGTTTGTTTTCTTTTTATAACTTTCCAATTTTTGATACTTGCACCAAGTTTTCCAGGGGCATAACTAGAATTCATAGGGCCCCATGGCAAAATAAGATGGGGCCTCAACACCTATTGATAGGAAACAGTAACAGCAGCATAAGTAGCAATAACTAACAGTATAAATAATACTGCCTTTTATCAGGGAATCCACATAGTAATGCTGGAGAGCAGAAAGCCACCAACTACTTGTTCCATACAAAAAGGAACAATGTGCTTGTACCTGAGTGGCCCCCTCAACCTCTGGACCCCATTGCACTTGCTATGGCTGCTATGGCTATAGTTATGCCCATGCACACAATCAGAGGCGTAACTTGAAGCTCTGGGGCCCTAGTGCAAAAAGTGAAATGGGACCCCCATCTACAATGTGCCACTTACAATTATGGTATCTTCTTATGAAGCAGAAGGGCTTTTGGGGCCCCCTCAGGCTGTGGGGCACGGTAGCGACTGCTACCTCTGCACCCCCTGTAGCTACGCCCCTGTACACAATGTCTTCTGCTGCACCCAGTGTTGAAGTTCTATAATCCTTTCAAGTGATACAATGAACAACTTTCTAGTTGGTCCATGTTTTTTGTCAATTAGCTAAGTCCACAGCTCAGTAAGGTCTGTAAGCACTTTCTCTTTTAACTGCAGATTAATTCATATTTTTATACTTGTTTTAGTATTTAATTCAGAAATGCAAATTACAAAGAGATTCCACAATTTGTTTTCTCTACTTGATCTTATAAAACATATTTCATTAAAAGGGTGTTCCGGGATATAACAATGCTCGTTGGTACGTCATGACATGAGTAAAATTAGAAGATTAAACTCATACTTACCTCCCAGATGCTCCCATTCAGTTCCTGCGGCTGTCCCGGTGATCCTCGCTGTAGCTGTGAACGGTCTTCATTCACGTGACAGCTGCAGCCAATTACAGGCCACAGAGGTCCCGTGCGGGTGACGTTGTGGCCCATGAATGGCTGCACCTTTCACATGACCGATGAACGTTCACTGGCGACTTCCGGGATGAGCGCACCGGCAGCCGGGAGTGAAGGAGACCATCCAGGAGGTAAGTATGAGTTTTATCTTCTATTTTTACTCGTGCTCCAACGGACAAATGAGCATTGGTATATCCTGGAGAAACCCTTTAATTAAGATAATCTTTTTTCATCTGTGTGACAATGTTAGCCACTAGCTAACATTGTTTTGTTCATATCTGTGATTTGTGTATTTATTACAAAGCATCTGCTGAATGACCACCCTCTAAGGCCGTGTTCACACGGCTTATTCCCGACGGATTTGTGAGCCGGATTGCGCTCACAAATCCGGCGTTGAATAAGGGGCGGTGCGCGGGGCGGGGCCGGAGCGCGTGGGGGCGCCGCTCCCGGCCCATAGACAATGCATTGTTTACGGCGCGTATGCGCCGTAAATAATGTTCATGTCACTTTTTTCCCCCCGGCAGATTCGCCGAGCGGGGAGGAGCGACTGGAATCCACTGTTCTCTATGATGAGCAGTGGATTACCGTAATTTACTCCGACGGATTGGCGCTGTACTATAGCGCAAATCCAGCGCGGAGTACGGCGCCATCTGCGGAGAAATAAAGCCGTGTGAACGAGGCCTATGGGTCTCTTCACTTGGTAGATTTTTACAGAGGATTAATCAGTTGATATCCTTGGTAAACAGTTTACATTTTGAGCAGCGGATTTCACAGCAGAATCAGATACAGATTAGCTATGGTGAGGATCCCTTTTAAATTATAATGAGACTTGGATTCCACGCGAATTCATGTAGATTTCAGTGCAAAAACATGCTGGTTTCTTCTCCAAAATCCTCGTGCATTTCTAGAATGTCAACAAGCCCTTGATGAAGTGTGGTGATTCCATTATTCCTGCCAAGGGTTTTGGAGGATGTGGGCCCATACTAGACCTTGAATGCCTACAATTTCCATAAGGGCATATAGTATTTTCCTGTCTGTCGGACATATTATATTATATAGCTATTCTGCTTTATGCTAATATAACTCATGAGACAAGGCCATATGGAGTCACACAGTCTATTTGCCCACAAGCAAGACATGTTCAAGATGCCTAAAGCTGGCCATATGTGAAGGCATGTTGACGGTCATACTGTTTGCTCAAAATGATAAATCACTGTCTGGTAGGTATCACCAGTTATTTCTTATGGGTCACCACACAAGGCTTTGTTCACATGTTCTGCTTTTGTTGCATTTTTACCTGCCTCAAAACTTGCATTTTTTTTTTTTTTTTGCAATAACCTCAAATTTGAAACACAGGTGAGATTTCAATTCATCAAAAAATTCATGCTTCTCTTGTATTTTTTAAACACATAGGGTGACATGTCCGAAAATTGGTTGGTGCTGCGGCAGTTTTTTGGCGCATTAAATCAGTGTAAAGTCCGATCCTCTAAAAAATCTGGCGTCAGTTATACCTTCCATAGTAAACTTAATGCGCCTGAAAAGGCACATTGACACAAATTGCTGCGCCTAGCGTATCATTGGTAGTGTATGTAATGTGCCTATTGTGCCGCATTGTGTAACGGAGGCGCATAATGTTTCATTGCTAGTGTATATAATGCAGCTCAATAGGTGCAATTTTGTTATGTAGGCGCACAGCGTATCATTGCTACTATATTTAATGCGCCTTTTTAGGCGCATTACAATGTGTCGTGCCAAGTATAATGTGCCTAGTTTTGGTATATTACAGTCATTCCCATCAAGACTATGGCGTCAAAAGTGTTTTTTATTTGATGCAAATAGACCATAAAACTGCCGCTTGTGTATTGGGATATGTCGCCCAGAATTTTTTTTTTTAAAAGAAAAGCAACTTGTGAACCCAACTGAAACAATGTGGTTTCATCATTTACTTTAATTAGCTATCTCCCTCTTTCTGTCCAAATGATCAATAGCTCCGAATGAATTGTTTTAGCAGATGAAATATTTGTTATCTCTTAACACAAGACAGGTAGGCTTGAATGCAGCTTCAGGCAAAGAAGTAAATGAAAGGAATAGGATGTAAAAGACTTGAGCCATCTGTGCTGCAAAATCTTTGATTAGCAGAATTTACTTTTTCAGACATATGGCCGAGCAGATACGTCTTGTTTTCTTTTCTCAGTGTATGATTGTTGGAGCAATAGATAATTCATTTGACAAAATGAATTCTAAAACTCCACAACAGACTTGTACATTTAACTAAATATTATGTTACAGCACAATATGTTCAAGGTTTAAGACTGGGATCGTTTTTACATAAGAATGTAATTTACCAAAATAGTTAGGAGTAGCGTCATTTATAAATGGACAAAAAAAAAAGAAAAATGGATGGCCCCCAAATAGAGCTGGGGTTTTAAAAGGTATATTTGGTTTGTCTAGAGATGGGTAAAAAAGGAAAATCCCCACTGCCCTGTAAGCTGTGGCATCACTGCAATTCATAGGACCCCATCGCAAAATTAACTATTGACAGGAAACTGATACAGCAATTACATAGCACTTTCTATTATTCTCATATAATAGGAAAATCAATTCCCCCGTTCAAAATAAAAAAAAGTACTAAAAAATTTGCTCCCTTTTCCCTTTTTTTAACCCCGTGCAGGTTTATTTTTTCATTAAAAAAAGGCATAGTCCCTATTTTTGTCCCCCGTAACCGTTTCCATGGGTAAACATTCATGGCCCCTTTTGCCAGTCAGTCAGTAAAAGGGCCATATCACATTAAGGGGTAATGAATAGGGGTAATTTGGGGGGAAAAATTAGTATTTATAGGTTATTTCCAAAAACCCCTTTTTTGTTTTTTCTTGGGATAATGCTGTGTCTGCTTTTAAAAAAAAAAAAAAATTCCCAGATGAATTTGTCGTATTTAAAATTTTTTAAAAGTTTTACTGTAAAAATAAAATTATAAAATATATATAAAATACATTTGTTTTTATTTTATATATATATAAAAATATATTAAAATTTTATATTTTATATATATACTATTTTAAAAATTTTAAGGGCCGGAATTGGGGGGAAAAAAAATCAGCCCTTGGGATTTAAACCCCCCAGCCCCCATACCAAAATTCCCCAAAAAATGTCCCCTTTTTCTCGCACTGCCCCTGCCCAAAATAAACTACCAAAAAATTTAAAAGGGTGCTTTTTACCGGAGCGTTTTTTGGGGATTTTTGATTGGGGTTTTTGGTTGCGGTTTTTTGGAAAAAGGGAAGAGTTAATGCTGAAAATTTTCCCAAAAAAAAAGCATTTAAAAAAGGGCCCCAAAAAAGGGTCTGGGGTTGGGGCCCCCAACACAAGCAAGAAAAGGGAAAAGTTTGGGGAGAGAAACCCCTCATCACAGGGGTCAGGTGTGAAATTGCTTTTCAAAAACAGGGAAAAAAGCCCAACTGACACTACATAAGCCCCAAAAAAACCCACAAAAACCCAAACCTTCACCCGTAGTAGGTCACCTCACAAAAAAACAGCAATTGACTCAACCCAAAAAGTAAAAATTTCCCCTGACAGCAGAGAATCACAGGGAGGGCATCTTTTGTGGGAAATTGTTCTCTTCTCCATTTTTTTTTTCTCCTTTTGGCCCAAAATCCCAAAGACGTTTTCCCCCAAAAAAGGAAAAAAAATTGTTCCCTTCCTTTCTCTTTTCTGTTCGGGGCAGATGCAGTTTTCTTCTAGTGGCCCCTACTCGTCCCCCTAAATTTTTCCCCCCAAAAACTTTTTAGACTCCCCCTCTTTTCCAGCAAAATTTCTATCAATTTCCCCCAAAAACGTATGTTAGACCCTAAAAAAATTTTGAAATTAAAAAATTTCCCTAAGTTGGGTTGGGAAAAAGGAAAACCCCCCCTTAGGGAGGCAGGGCCCCGTATGCAGGGGGGGCAGGGCCATAAAGAGGCAGGGAGGGGGAAATATACAGGTAGGCAGGGACAGTAAAAGGAGGGGAGGGCCCCGTATAAACAGGGGAAGGGCCAGTATACAGGCGGAAAAGAGCCAAATTTTAAAAAGGCAGACAGGGGCCCCTTATAGGCAGGGCAGGGACAGTAATTTTAAAGGGAGGCCCGGGCAGTGTTTTAGGGCCAGGGCCAAAGGGGGTGTAAAGGTAGGAGGGTAATTTTAGGCCCCCAAGGCGTGTATAGGTAGGGGGGTATTATAGGAAACCCGGGGGAGGGGAAAAGGCCCGCCAGGGAAAAAATAAAATAGCCAGGGCCCCGGGGAAAAGGTTTGCCAGGGCAGGGCAACATATAGCCGGGCAGGGTATAGGTTCCCGGGGGCTGGGGATAAAGGAAAAACCCGGGCAGGGGGTAAAATATATAAAGGGGAGGGAGGGATAGGTAGAAGGTAGGGCATATATACCAAGGGAGGGATCATAAAACCAGGGAAAGGGAAAGTTCCCGGGCAAAAAGGGGATCTATAGCCCAAGGCAGGGATAAAAAAGCAGGGCGGGCCCGGGCAAAAGGTTTTAGGGCAGGGCCCTTTCCAATAAGGACCCGGGGGGGAAAGGGGGTATAGGTAGCCCGGGGAGGGGATATATAGCCAGGCAGGGTATCGGTAGCCAAAGGGAGGGCATCATATAGCCAGGGGGTCCGGGGGTTTAAAAATAGCCAAGCAGGGGATAGGTATCCAGGGGAGGGATCATATAGGGGGCAGGGAAAAGGAAGCCCCGGGGGAGGGTATAGGGGCCCGGGCAGGGGAATCATAAAAGAGGGCAGGGGGATGGGACCCGGGCAGGGCATCATATAGCCAAAGGGAGGGTATAGGAAAAACCCGGCAGGGTTTAGTTTTTCCCCGGGGAAGGGGAAACATTTGCCCGGGCAGGGCATCCCTTGCCAGGGGAAGGGGATCAGTAGCCAAGGGCAGGGTAAAAAGTAGCCGGGCAGGGTAAAAAGTTGCCAGGGCAGGGCATATTAGCCCGACAGTGGATGGAGCCCGGCAGGGTATCGGGAGCCAAGGGGGGTTTCTGTAGCCCCCGGGAGGGTAATTTAGTAGCCAGGGGGAGGGGTCAAATAGCCAGGGGAGGGTATAGGTAGCAAGGCAGGTTTTAGGTTCCCGGGGAGGGCTTTATATAGCCAGGGAGGGGATAGGTAGCCAGGGGGGGGCAAACATTAGCCCGGAGGGGGATAGGTGAGGCAGGGGGATAGGGAGCCGGGAGGGATAAAATAGCCCGGGGGGTATCAGTAGGGAAGAAAGGGTATTAAAAGGCAGCCAGGGCAGGGGGGAGTATTAGCCAGGGCAGGGTAAAATAGGCAGCCAGGAGGGGCAGTAAATAGCCAGGGTAGGGCTTTAAAAGGGAGCCAAAGGGGAGGGGCAGTATTTTAAAACCCCGGGCAGGGGCAGTATATAAACCAGGGGAAGGGGTATTATTGGCAGCCAGGGCAGGGGGTTATTAGGGGCCCGGGGGCGTAAAAGGGGAAGGGGCAGGGTCAGATATAGCCGGGGAGGGGGTATAGGCCTTTGGGCAGGGGGAGTATATAGCCAAGGGGAAAGGGGGGTAAAGGCAGCTGGGAAGGCCCGTATATAGCCCGGGAGGGGCAAATATAGGCACCCGGGCAGGGGCAGTAATAAGCCAGGGGGGTTGGGATATAAGGGGCAGGGGGGGGCCGTATATAAACCCCGGGAGCGGGGGGGTATTTTGGGGGGGGGGCAAGTTTAATCGGCAGTTGGAGCCGGCAGGGGCAGTATAAGCCAGGGCAGGGGCAAATATAGGAAACTAGGGCGGGGCTTTTAGGCAAGAAAGGGGGGGCGTATAGGCAGCTGGCAGGGGCAGTAAAAGCCCCAAAAAGGGCCAAAAAGGGGGAAAGGGGGATTAGGCACCGGAAAGGGGCAGTATATGGCAGCCAGGGCAAATGGCCCAAGGGGGATATAGCCCGGGCAAAAAGGGGGAGTATAAAGCCCGGGCCAGGGCCGGCAGGGGGAGTATAAGCCAGGGCAGGGGGGGCCCGTTAGGAGCCCGGGAGGGGCAATTATGGGCCCGGGGGGGGGGGCCCGGGATAAAAGCCCGGGCAGGGGCAGTATAGGCAGCCAGGGCAGGGGCTATAGGGACCCGGGGGGGGCAGTTTTAGGGGCCAGGGGAGGGGGAGTATGGGGAGCCCAGGGCGGGGGAGTAAAATACCAGGGCAGGAGCAGTATAGGGAGCCAGGGGAGGGGCAGTATAGGAGGGCCCGGGAAGGGGGGAGTATAGGCACCCGGGCAGGGGCAAATATATAGCCCCGGGCAGGTTTCCGTTTTGGCAGCTAGGGGAGGGGGAAATATATAGCCAGGGCAGGGGCAGTATATAGCCAGGGGAGGGGGATTATAGGCAGCTAGGGCAGGGGGGAGTTATAGCCCGGGGAGGGGCGTTTTAGGCGTAGGGCAGGGGCCCGTATAGGCAGCCAAAGGGGAAAAAAAAAAAGGGGGAGTATAGGCAGAGAGCGTGGCCCGATATTGGCACAGGGAGGGGGATAATAGCCCCGGGGCAGGGGCAGTATATAAGGGCCAAGGGGGAGTATAAGCCAGGGGAAAGGGGGAGTATAAAGCCAGGCAAGGGGGATAAACCAGGGAGGGGGCCAGTTAGGCAAACCAGGGCAGGGGGGTAAAATTTTGCCAGGGAAGGGGGGAGTTATAGCCCGGGCCCGGGGGAGTAAAAGGGCAAAACCAGGGCAGGGGCAGTAAAAACGCCAGGGCAGGACAGTATAGGCAGCCCGGGCAGGGGCCCTTTTAGGCCCGCCAGGGCAGGGGCAAAATTAAAATAGCCCTGGGGCTATGGAGCCCGGGAGGGGCAGCCAGGGAAAGGGGGAGTATAGGAAGCCAGGGCAGGGGCAAATATATAGCCCAAGGGAGGGGCCGTATAGGCCGCCAGGGGGGGAGTATGGCGCCGGGCAGGGGGAGTATATAGCCCAGGGCAGGGGCGTATAGGCAGCCCCGGGGGAGGGGGTATATAGCCAGGGCAGGGGCAGTATAGGCAGCCCGGGCCAGGGGCAGTATATAGCCAAAGGGGAGGGCCCGTATAGGCAGCCCGGGGCAGAAAATAGTTTAAAAAAAAAAATAAAAACGTAAAAACTCAACCCCGGAAACCCGCCGGGCCCCTCCCCTTCATTCTGGAAACCCGGGGGCCCCTCACTGCAAAATGCGGGGGCGGAGCAGGCGCGGATGACGTCATTAAATCCCGCCTGCCCCGGCCTTTGGGAGGGTGAAAAGACGGGATAAATAGATTTCCCGATGCTCATCGGTCGCTGCTTGCACCGCGCGGGGGCAGGGGGCGGCCGTTTATGGCTGATGGCTGGGGCGGTGAACCCCGGCCCTGCAGCCGTTTGGCGAAAGGGGGGGGGGGTTGGCCCCCCGCCCCCAGGGGTCCGGCGTGTTTGGGCCCTTGCGGGCCCCCAGCGCCACAAGGGCCCCACCGGGGCCGCCCGGGGGGGGAACTCCGACCCTCCTCGGCGGGGGGACCGGGCCCCCCTGCGGCCCGGACCCCAGCGGCCCCCCGGGCAAAAACCCGGTTTTTCCCCAGGTCAGTCCGGGGGTGTTTTATATATATAAATTTTATATAAAGGGGGGGGGGGGGGGGGGGGGGGGATTTTTATTATCGGGGGGGGGGGGAAGAATTTGCATTCAAAAATACACTACGGGTTTCCCGGATGCCCCGGGGCCCCATTATCTGTGTGGTGGTAATATAAGAAACCCGCGGAGGGAGTAATACCCGGGGGGGAAAATTTTGCTCCTTAAAAATTATGTTACCCCGTTTTACCCCTGGGGTTTAGACCCCATGTTATTAAAGCCCAGATGCTTCCCGGCCCACTTTAAAAACTGGGAGATTTTTCCCCCTTTTACAGGGGTTAGAGAGAAAGCTCCCTTTGCAAGTGGGTGAAAATTTTTGGTGAGTTGGATTTTGTTTGGTGACTCCCGCTGCCCGGCTTTTTGGGTAACTCTAAAGCCATTGGTGAAAAGCCTCTTTTTTGGAAAAAGCCCTCTGCCTGGAAAAAAAGGATCTGTTATTTTAAGCACCTTTTGCCCCCTGTCCGTTTTTCTGCTTAACACCCAAAAAAGCCATCAGAAAAAAGTTTTGTCCCGGGGGTTTTCAGGAAAAACAACCCCACTCCCAAAAGTAGAATCCTCTTCATGTTGGGGGTCCCGGGGGGTTTGCAAGGTTTTAGCCCTTGGGTTTAGAAGGTTTGCCATCGTGATTTAAACCCCCTTAAAATCCCCTCCTCTTTTCCACCCATTTAATTAAAATTTGGGAAACCAAAAAATGCTGACTTTTTAGGGGGGTTCCAAAGGCTTTATTAAAGCCCTAATTGCGTGGGGAAAATTTTGCCCCCCCGGATAGACAGGGATTTTTCCACGGCACGGAAACCCGCCCGGGGTAATGTTTATGTCACTTTTCCCCCCACCCCGGGGGTTCCTGAGGGGAAGGAGGGGGACGAAATCCCTAGTTTCTATGGGGAACTGTGGTTACCCCAAAAGGCGGGAAAGGGTTTTCCCGCCGTATTGGGGTGCAATTGGGGGTGCAATATGGGGCAATCCCTCCCAGAAAAAAAGCCCTTTAAAGGCCCCCCAAACATTTTATGGGAAAACCTTCCCCCGGAGAGGAAAAATGGGCTATACCCATTTTTTTTATGCATTTTGGGATTTTTAAAAAATTATTTTTTTAAAAAATGCAAAAAAAATTTTAAAAGATTTTTTGATTAAAACAGGAAATGATTTTAAAGAAAATGATAGAAAGGGGAACTCCCTTTTAAATTGGGTTTAAAATTTAAAGAAGCCACACGTAGTGTTAAATATCATAAAAACCACCAAACCCTATCCCCCCCAAAAATTTTTGCATGGGTGGCCCCCTTTCCCCTTTTTGGGGGCCATAGAGTTGGGTTTTTTGGGTTTAGTTATACCCATGTGGTTTTATTTTCCAGAATCTTTTGCAATTTAAAAGGGTTTTTTTAGAAGATTGATAAACATAGTGCTTTTTTCCCTTGTTCAATACCCCAAAAGGGAAAAAAACCCCTTTTTTACCCTCTTAAAAACGCCCCTTTTTATGACAATATCATTTTCCTTTTTACTTATTTTTTAAATTATCCACTAAATCAGTTATCCCCAAAACCCGTGTTCTTCCCCCGGTTTTTCAAAGCTAAACTCCCCTCTTTCCTGAATGCCAAAACCCCCCCCCGCAAAATAGAAGCTTCACCTCCTGTGTTTGTTGCATAATAATCAAACTTTTTCTATTACGCAAATTCGACACTTACAATGTAGAGGGTAGATTTTTGGAAAAAAAAACATATTATGTAATTTTTTTGGCCCAAAGCCAAATAGGTGAAAAATGAGGGGGAAATAGGAAAAAAAAAAATTTTTAAACAAAAAAGTTTTTCGCTGAAAATGTGGTTTTTTTGGTCCCCTTTTGGGATAGATTTCATTTTTTTTTGCTTTTTTTTCAATTTTTTTTTTGTATTGGGAAAAGGGGCCAATAAAAAAACAATTTTTTGGGGTTTTTGGGTTTTTTTTCTTCTATAAACGTGCGCGCAAAAGGATGAAAGATGTCTTTTTTTAATGGTTTTGGGCTTTTTCATTTATATTTAACCCCATATATCACAGAGTCAGCTTTTTCCCCCCCTTTAAAATCCAGCTTGATAGGGCAGTTTTAAACGAAGGTTTTTTTTTAAAAGAGTGCCCTTTTTTGGGGCGGGGGACTGTTTTTCCCGGTATGCTGCTTTAAGCCAAGTGCCTTTAAAACTTGAAATTTTAAAATAAACCCCCCCCCTTAAAGTAAAGGAAAAAATCTTCAAAAAATTTTAGTTTCCTGAATGAGTAAAAAGAAAATTTTCCCCAAAAATATTAAATATTACAAAAAAAAATAAAGGGTACAAAAAAAATCTAAACACTATACCAAGAATAAAAGAAAAAAATCAAATTTTAAAAGG